>JBCNJP010005591.1:0-18733 GCA_039602395.1 Deinandra increscens subsp. villosa
AAGGGGCTGGTTTACGATTTAGAAAGGGCAGCCAAGGTGTTTACGATCCAAGGTGATTACGATCGTAAACCTGAGAGGAGAGAGTTTACGATTTCTGTTTTGTACCCGACAAGTTCATCTTGTGTGCAAGTTCAAGCTTTTATTGTTGATATCATCGTATTCTTGTGTTCTCTTCTACATTATTCTTGAATCAATCACCTACGAGGATTCCGCACTCGTTTGTGATATTAATATCGTGTTTTGGGAGTTTTCTGGATCTACACCTGGAGAACTCACCAGTGGTTAAGGAAGATTTGACAGGTACTTATGTCCTCGCTTAAGATTGTTCACTGGCAGAAGACCAACCACCTTTCAGAATCTCAGGCTGATTCACCATCCAACTGCTAATCGTCTACGAGGAGTATGAATGCCAAATGAAGGTGCTGCCGGTGAATAAACAAAGTAGTGAAATGCCACTTAGTTATGGGGTCCCTCAAACCGGCCGACTTACCGTACTCGACACGCCGTCATGAACAAGCAGGGGAACAACCCTGCGTGCCGAATTATTTTATTATGAAAATGATCTCTTTAAGGGACTAAGGTTCGTTTCTTCTGTGCACCGCTCTCGCGCATGCACGTCCGGCGTAATCAGAGCCAAGTTCATAAACACGTACCATCTCGGCTTCCGTGAAGTGACAAAATATTACCAACCCTCATTCCCAACCAAATACTTTTAGCTCGCACTTGCGTGGTCAGCCGAGTTTGATTACATAGACATAAGGACGTCGAACATATCATGTAGCATGGGGCGCGAGTCACCTTTCGGATCATGCATCGTCCCCCGACCGAGTGTCACAAGTCCGGCCTTTGGGATTTCGACTCCCCAAATGGTCTGTGATACATAGAGCAGGTTTGGTTCAGAAAATCAGTAATACACTTTCAATAAAAAGGGTATTCATAAAGTCATTAAACACACCTTAAGTGAGTTTATAAGGCTGTTAACCAACCCACCAAAGGTTTGTTATTTCCCAAGTAAGTATAAGATTTTAGCCAAGCATGGCTTTAAAGATTTGCTTAAGAGAAGAAGAAGATTTCATAGACAAAAGCTTACTGATTCTTACTTAAGTTAAAGTTCTTACAAACTTGATTACAAGACTAGAAAATGACCAAATGACTCAATACATGGGAGGAGAAGAGAATAATTGAGAGAGCTTTCAAATGAGGAGAGCATGGCTTCCATAGGTAGATTTCGGACTTGGGCACGACCCGTGTTAGGTTGGGCACGGGGTGTGTTGTGACAGGGGATCTGCAAGAATCTGCAACTCTGTGACGGCACGGAGCGTGCTTAAGTGGGCACGGGGCGTGCCGTGTCAGACGATATGCTTTGTGTTAAGAGGCACATGGCGTGCTAAGGGAGGCACATGCTGTGTTGTGTCAGGCGGTGGGCACGGGGCGTGCTGGTCTTAGCTGGTCTCTGAACTTTACATTTTTCTTCTGTTTTTGAATGTAATATGTTCCTTTTGCGACTATTGCCTTTTTGAACCTGAAAAACTAAAAAGAAAACAAAATAGACTTGTTTTGGTGTTAGCAAATTCGGTTTGTGCCAATTTGTGAAGGATATTTGGTATAAAAGTATGTATAATTTGATGTTTATCAAACATCCCCACACTTAGGCGTTTGCTTGTCCTCAAGAAAAACTTAGTATAAAATAACTTGACAGTCCCAAATGTTGCATTTGTTTGCGCCTTAAAGATTTGACCTTATAAAAGTAGTCCTCCGTCATTTTTGGATATCTTATTCCATCAATTTATTTTCATTTCTTTATTTCAAATTGAAATACAAAATATATGGCAAGCCTACTAAAATTCATTTTTATTAAACTTATTAACCTCACAAATATTCACTCAACTCTCAGGGATTGTATCTGTTTATTTGGGTGAACACTCATACCTGGGTGAAGACGAGCAAACAATATAGGCTTGACATGTGATCGAACCTCCATAAATCTCACTGGAATCCACATAAGTATCATGAGGGCTTTAAAGGGTGGGCTTGGGGTAGGGTTTGGATAGGTTTTTGGAAAAAAAAGTAAAAATTTGTAAAATAGCGGTTCTTTCAGAGATTTTTTTTGCCAGTGGCTTTCAAAAGAATGAACTACATTTATAGAGAGCTTTGCTATACTTTATTTGACACGGGGAATTTGTGAGTCCCCTTTATATATATATATATATATATATATATATATATATATATATTGACAAAGAAAAAAGGTAACGGCATCTAAATGTAGATCTGCGGATCAAAATTATAGCTTTATTTCGCTTGGAGAAAGTCACATGGTTGAATTTTTCAAGAAAGACCTTCTTTTTACGAAAAAAATAGAAATAAAAAAATGGTGTGTTATTTTGTAGTAGTGGGTGATTTTTCAAAATAAAAGGGGTTTAGAAATGAAAGGCTAAGGCTCAAAGGGGTTAACTAGAGGAATTTTATGGAGTGAAGGAAAATGGGTAAAGAAGCGGATGGTGGGAAATCCTAGGTGCCTCAGTCATTTACATAAGTGTTCCTAATTTGTCCATATCGGGATGCATACACATATCAAGTTCTACCTCTGTCAAATTACCAGGTTTCTTTCATGATTTAGGGAATGAGCATGTATATAGATGATCATGCTATATTTTAGGCTCAAACTTTCACTGACATGGGGGAAAGGGAAAACTAAGTTTTTTCTAAAAATAAACCTGTTCATTTTGCCATAAAGGAATATTTCAACTTATTTTCAGAAAATTTATTCATAATTCAATGGAATTTGAAATCTTTTAAATTTGTGAGGAAAAACTTTTATATGTATCGTTCCATTCTGGGCAACAAAGTTTTGAATAATTTGGGAAGATATCAAGGCTTATTTTGAAAAGTTTTGTGTAAGGCTCGATATTGGACAAAGCAACTGTTTAAGTTTCGAAAAAGTTTACCCATAATTTTCCCGTCCCTACACTTAAAATGTACATTGTCCTCAATGTACCCGTACGTTAGTAAATTAGAGATAATGACAATAAAAAATAGTTTTGGGTTTGGAAAATTTTGGCAGCACTTCCTTTGTTTTCTAACTTTGCGTCCCGTGGAATGGTTACCACACCAGACATCATGACCGTCTGGTTCGAATCAGATTATAAAGCAAGAACCTGCATTTGAATCTACTCATGACATAATTAATAAACTAACTACAAGAATAGAAACTAATCTAAGCAAGCAATAAAGATTAATCATAACATAGTCATAGTCAAGTAGTCATCAAGATACACGTTTCAGAATAACATTCATCCCAAGATTTATCAATTGTAATTTTAAAACATATCAAAATAATCCCGCTATTCGGGATTCATCGGTCAACAAGCATCATGAAAATGTCAACAAACTACCTTATTCTTCCTACTCTTACTCCTACTCCATGGTTCCACAAAATCTTCACACCAAGGACGCCCTCTACTGTCCCACCTGGTTGTGCGGGAGTTGTGGGAGATCCTTGTCGTCGCCTAGGTTGATGACGAAGTCATCAACCACCTCATCCAGCACCGGAACGTCCGCAAGCATGTCGTCCCCCAGTTTGTGTGACACAAAGGTCATGTCTGCAAGCACCTCATCTTCGGGCCAAGGAGCATCCGAAAGCACAAAAGTAGGCACAAGTATGGATCCGAGCCTCTCACTGAAAGTCACCATGCATCCCGCTAAGAACTCAAACGCAACCGTCAGGAAATTAACTCGGTCGTTAAGCTCCAGGACTTGCTCGTGAGCCTCGTCTAGGTCAGCTCGCAATGTTAAGACTTGGTTCATGAGAGACACAATGGTGGGTGGTGCTCCTGGTTGCATGTCGTATTCATTGATTTCTTCAATCACCGCCAGCTCTGCAAAATAATAAAAAAAACAAAAATATACTCATGCACAGTGGGGCGGCACGACCCATGTCTGACTGAACATGGGGCGTGCTGTTCATCGTGACATGAGAATTCAAGTTTGAAATTTTCAGGGAAGCTTTGTTTCTTCAACCCATTCCAGTTTTTGTTTTAAAAAACTGGATTAGTGCACGTCTCAGTCACGTTTTTTAGCAACAACTTTGACTTTAGACAACTCAAACACAACCTTTGAAGGTTTCATGACTTGAACATGTACTAATGGGTTTAAAGAAAAAAGAGGGAGTTGAGAAACACTCCATGAATCAGCAGATTTCTTGGTGTTCTTGGCTACAAGGGGAAACTACATGAAGATGAAATGTTGAAGACAAAATGTGACTTACCTTGTTTGGTATGTGTCTTTGTGTCTTCAAGAGAGGGAGTATGAGAGGAAGGGTTTCCTCATCTTAACTTTGACTTTTTATTTATTTTCTAGACTAAGGGTAGGTGGCCTAAATTTATTTTCGGGTCCTAGGCTGGACCCGGTGATACACTATGTGCATCACTCTCCAGAGGAAGGGTTTCCTCATCGTGATCGAAAGATTCCTTCGTAGAGTTTGAGACGGTGGCCGTCGACTTTAAATTCTGATCCATCTTTGTCGCTTATGTCAACAGAACCGTACGGGTAAATACGCACCACCTGGTAAGGTCCAGTCCATCTGGATTTCAGCTTACCAGGGAACAGTTTTAAACGGGAATTATATAGCAGAACCTTTTCTCCTTCCTGAATCTTCCTCAGCTTCTTTAGGCGTGAATCATGATATTTCTTGGTTCGGTCCTTGTAGATGCTTGAGTTTGCATAGGCTTGGCCGCGTAATTCTTCAAGCACAGTTAGTTGGCCGAGTCGATTCTGACCTAATTTTTGAAGGTCCATATTTAGAGTGCGAAGGGCCCAATAAGCCTTGTGCTCAAGTTCAACAGGGAGATGACAGGCTTTGCCATATACCATTCTATAGGGGGTAGTACTGATTAGATTCTTGTAAGCTGTCCGAAATGCCCAAAGTGTGTCGTCGAGCTTATCGGCCCATTCCTTTCGGTGATTACCTAATGCTTTTTCTAGAATTCGTTTGATACCTCAGTTGGTTACTTCAGCTTGACCATTTGTTTGAGGATGGTAGGCTGTTGAAACTTTATGGATTACTCCATACCGAGCCAGGACTTTCTCCATTTGATAGTTACAGAAGTGGATGCCTCTGCTGCTGATCAATGCTCTTGGAGTCCCGAACCTAGAAAATAACTTTTTGAGAAACTTAACAAATACTCGGCCGTCGTTAGTGGGCAATGCTTCAGCCTCTACCCACTTGGAGACGTAATCTACGGCATAAGAATGTAGTTGTTTCATCTCGAAGTTGGGAATGGTCCCATAAAGACAAGTCTCCATACATCAAAGACTTCACAAACCTAGATCTAGTTCTGGGGCATCTCGTTACGCGAGGAGATGTTCCTAGTCCTTTAACAAACGTCACAGGTTCATACCAATTTGTGAGCGTCTTGATATATTGTTGGCCAGTAAAAGCCAGAGTCGAGGACTTTTCTTGCGGTGGCATTGGCTCCATGGTGGCCGCCACAAGGTCCAGAGTGACAATGTTTGAGGATGCTAGTGGTTTCGGGATTGTAGACACATCGTCGTATTAGATTGTCGGCACATATCTTGAAAAGATATGGGTCTTCCCACAAGTAGTACCTGACATCAAAGAAGAATTTTCTTGGCTACTAATGTGTTAACCTTCTAGGTACGAGGCCACTTGCGAGATAGTTTATCATGTCTGCAAACAAGGGTTCAGTGGAAGAGTCAACTCTTTCGAGGTATTCTGTAGGAAACTTCTAATTTATTTCTCCTCGTGAAGACTGAGTATTGCTTTCAAGTCTAGAAAGGTGATCAGCAGCAGTGTTTTCAGCACCCTTCTTGTCCCTGATTTCAATGTTGAATTCTTGAAGAAGGAGAATCCAGTGTATGAGCCTGGGTTTAGCATCTTGCTTCTTGAAGAGGTATCTGATGGTTGCATGATCAGTGAAAACAATAGTCTTTGATAACACTAGGTATGAACGGAATTTTTCAAAGGCAAACACCACCGCTAACAACTCCTTTTCGGTAACTGTATAGTTTTCTTGGACGTCGTTAAGCGTTTTACTAGCATAGTAAATTGGGTGAAAATGCCCGTCTTTTCGTTGACCTAATACTGCCCCCCCAACTTAGTCACTTGCATCACACATGATCTCAAAGGGGAAAGACCAGTCTAGTGCGGCCATAATTGGTGCATGGACAAGTTTGTCCTTTAGGAGGGAGAAAGCTTCCATACAGTCTTTGCCGAAGTTGAAGACTGCTTCTTTCTCTAGCAGTTTTGTCAAGTGCCTAGATATCTTGGAGAAGTCCTTAATAAAATGTCAGTAGAAACCTGCATGTCCAAGAAAACTATGGATGTTGTGGACGGAAGATGGTGGGGGTAGACGGGAGATAGTGTCTATGTTGGCCTCTACTTCTAATCCAGCTTGGGAAACTTTATTGCCAAGAACTATGCCTTGTTGGACCATAAAATGACATTTTTCCCAGTTGAGTGCCAAATTAGTTTCTTCACACCGGGCGAGCATTTTCTCAAGATTTTGCAAACAATGGTCAAATGAGTTGCCAAAAACTGAGAAGTCATCCATGAATACTTCCATGGACTTTTCGATCATGTCATGGAAGATGGCAACCATGCAACGCTGAAATGTAGCGGGAGCATTACATAAGCCGAAAGGCATGTGTCTGTAGGCGAAGGCGCCGTATGGGCATGTAAAGGTTGTTTTCTCTTGGTCTTCTGGATTTATAAGGATTTGAAAGTATCCAGAAAAACCATCGAGAAATAAATAATACATGTATCCAGATAAACGCTCTAGCATTTGATCTATGAATGGCAAAGGAAAGTGGTCCTTTCGGGTGGCATCATTTAGCCTTCTATAGTCTATGTAGAATCTCCAGCCAGTGACTGTGTGAGTAGGAATGAGTTCATTTTTATCGTTTGTGATGACAGTCATTCCTCCTTTCTTGGGTACCACCTGGACGGGGCTAACCCATGGGCTGTCAGATATAGGGTATATAAGGCCGACGTCTAGAAGTTTAACAACTTCTTTCTTCACCACTTCTTGTACATTCGGGTTTACTCTCCGTTGTGGTTGGACAATGGGTTTATATACATCCTCCATTAAGATTTTGTGGGTGTAGAACGATGGGCTTATTCCTTTAATATCCGATAGTTCCATGCTATGGCCTTTTTGTGCTTTCGCAGGATAGCGAGTAGTGCCTCCTTTTCTTGAGAGGTTAGGCGTGCAGAAATGATCACGGGAAAATTACGATTGTCATCTGGAAGGGCGTACTCCAGATGCTCTGGGAGCTCCTTTAGTTCCAGAGTCGTTTTGTCCTCAGCTTTCGGCTTGCTGTTAGAATCTTCGTCTTCTGGGTTGGCATGGATGGCGTGGATAGACTCGTATGTTGCATGATCTAAGATAGGAGATGGGGTTATCTCCTCTTCCAGGGCTTCCTGGGTGTGTTCTTCTTCTTCTACTTCTTGCAACCAAGGAGGGTCATTAGAAACTGGGTATCCGAAGGATCATTCGATCTTGACATATGCTTCTAATCTCCCAGCTGTAGTCTCATTTCCTCATTGTTCGAGTTCATCACGAATCTCCAAGTCTCTAAGAGTGGTCTTCCTAAGACTAAAGGGGTATCATCAAGAATGACTAAATCAGAGGGGATGTTAACGTCGTTAACATGAATTAGGACATCTTTGACAATTCCTTTTGAAAGACAGATAGAACGATCAGAGAGGATGAATGGCAGACAGAAATGGGTCATTTCTCCTAGCTCTAGTCTATTAAGCAGGTAAGTAGGCATCATATTTACAAGAACACTATCATCAACTACGACATTTTGTATTTTCTTTTTGATAAAGCATGGCACAAAATTTTTATCAGAAAGTTGTTTAAAGTGTTATGACTGTTCTTTTGTAAATATTACTTCCTGTAATTCCTCGAGTTTAGGGAAAGTGAATAATTCCTTGAAAAATCTAGCATTAGTTGGCACATTAGAAAGACTTTCAAGAGAGGTGAAGAAATGTGTACCTGGGTTGGAAGAGGTTTACTCTTACCATTACCTGTTGTTTCGTTAGGTCTAAGCTTTAGTTCTGCTTCCCGGGGCTGGTTCATTGGCTTGGGTGTACGGGATCTGAAGAGAAGGGATTGTATCCAACTCCTTTGCTTCAGAACTTGTTGAAATGGTAGATGGAGCGATGGGATCTGGCGGAATATCCTTGATTATGATTTCTTCTTTTTCTTCCTCCTTTATACGTTAAAGTAGTCCTTGAGAAACTTAATATGTTCTATCATTTGTTCCGTGGTTTCTTTAAGATCTGACTTAGGACGTATATAAAGGGGTTCTTCCGTATGAGGTGCGTGAGCAAAGTTTGAGCCTTGAGAATTTTGCTCTTTACATTTCATACAGACAAAGAAAAAATCATGGGAACAAGAGGTAGAGGTTGATGTTGCTGGTTCGTTTTCAAAATTTTGCGCTCTAATATTTTCTTGCGATTTGTTCTGTTTAAGTTCAGGTTGATTTATGTTTTGACAAAAGGTTATTATTTTGCGAAGATTGAGAAAAAGAACTACATTATGTTTTGACAAAAGTCCCGAGAGTAATGGGGACCACTATAGATTCTGCATCAAACAGATTGAGGCCATCCATCGTTGTAACCGAAATATTCCTCCGGATTTGAACCCATTCTTGCAATATTTCTCAGAGAAAAACAGATGAAGAGAAAAAAAAAACAGGAAAGTAAAAATGGAAAATAAAACAAACTTTTAAATCTTACTAAAAAGGGAAAAGAAAAACTAATCTAAACCATTGGCTAGGCTATTAACTTGGACTATTTCTAAGTTCTCGGTTGTGTCCCCGGCAACGGCGCCAAAAAGCTTGGTGTGTGCTAAGGTGTACTTAAAATATGGCTATATTTTACAACCCTTTTTAGCAGTTTTAAGCTTTTAAATTTATAATACCTAATTTACTTGACAACCGCTATTTCATCACATTACACGGGTAAGTATACTCATCGTGGGCAGTACAGTAGCGGTAAGTTGAATCGGGGTCGATCAGGACACAATGAAAAGTGAGAACTATGAATACTCAGTCCGTTTTTATCATCTAGCCAGGTCTAACTTTTAGTTTTAAGAAATGAATAAAAATAAACTAAAACAAAAGAAAGAAAATAAGATGGTGTTTTAGAGAATTGTAAATCGAAGATAATATTACTTGGGAGAACTCACTAGTGGTTAAGGAAGATTTGACAGGTACTTATGTCCTCGCTTAAGATTGTTCACTGGCAGAAGACCAACCACCTTTCAGAATCTCAGGCTGATTCACCATCCAACTGCTAATCGTCTACGAGGAGTATGAATGCCAAATGAAGGTGCTGCCGGTGAATAAACAAAGTGGTGAAATGCCACTTAGTTACGGGGTCCCTCAAACCGGCCGACTTACCGTACTCGACACGCCGTCATGAACAAGCAGGGGAACAACCCTGCGTGCCAGATTATTTTTATTATGAAAATGATCTCTTTAAGGGACTAAGGTTCGTTTCTTCTCTGCACCGCTCTCGCGCATGCACGTCCGGCGTAACCAGAGCCAAGTTCATAAACACGTACCATCTCGGCTTCCGTGAAGTGACAAAATATTACCAACCCTCATTCCCAACCAAATACTTTTAGCTCGCACTTGCGTGGTCAGCCGAGTTTGATTACATAGACATAAGGACGTCGAACATATCATGTAGCATGGGGCGCGAGTCACCTTTCGGATCATGCAACGTCCCCCGACCGGACGTCACAAGTCCGGCCTTCGGGATTTCGACTCCCCAAATGGTCCGTGATATGTAGAGCACGTTTGGTTCAGAAAATCAGTAAGACACTTTCAATAAAAATGGTTTTCATAAAGTCATTAAACACACCTTAAGTGAGTTTATAAGGCTGTTAACCAATCCACCAAAGGTTTGTTATTTCCCAAGTAAGTATCAGATTTTAGCCAAGCATGGCTTTAAAGATTTGCTTAAGAGAAGGAGAAGATTTCATAGAGAATAGCTTATTGATTCTTACTTAAGTTAAAGTTCTTACAAACTTGATTACAAGACTAAAAAACGACCAAATGACTCAATACATGGGCGGAGAAGAGAATAATTGAGCGAGTTTTCAAATGAGGAGAGCATGGCTTTTATAGGCAGATTTCGAACTTGGGCATTACCCGTGTTAGGTTGGGCACGGGGTGTGTTGTGACAGGGGATCTGCAAGAATCTGCAATTCTGTGGCAGCACGGAGCGTGCTGAAGTGGGAATGGGGCGTGTCGTGTCAGACGGTACGATTTGTGTTAAGAGGCACATGGCGTGCTAAGGGAGGCACGGACCGTGTTGTGTCAAACGGTGGGCACGAGGCGTGCTTGGCCAGGCACGGGGTGTGCTGGTCTTTGCTGGTCTCGGAACTTTGTATTTTTCTTCTGTTTTTGAATGTAATATGTTCCTTTTGAGAATTTTGCCTTTTTGAACCTGAAAAACTAAAAAGAAAACAAAGTAGACATGTTTTGGTGTTAGCAAATTAGATTTGTGCCGATTTGTGAAGGATATTTGGTATAAAAGTATGTATAGTTTGATGTTTATCAAAAACCATCAGTATATATATATATATATATATATATATATATATATATATATATATATATATAGGGTTAGGTTCAAATGAGAACTTTTTGTTTTGAGAACTTTTGAGAACTAAATCTCAACCACACATTTCAGGGGGGACAACTATAATTCATGGGAGGAGGGATACATGTAAATAAACTTGTGGCTCAAATTAGTTCTTTTTAGTTCTCAAATCAAATTGGTTCTCAAATGATCCTCTCCCTATATATATATATATATATATATATATATATATATATATTCTGTTAAAGTTAATTAATTAAAGTGGATACGACTAATATAGTATTTACCTTTGGTTATTCAAGTACTGTAACGGTATTATCGATGG
Organism: Deinandra increscens subsp. villosa; assembly: GCA_039602395.1. Classification (NCBI taxonomy): domain Eukaryota; kingdom Viridiplantae; phylum Streptophyta; class Magnoliopsida; order Asterales; family Asteraceae; genus Deinandra; species Deinandra increscens. The sequence goes on from JBCNJP010005591.1 coordinate 10,968, forward strand.
AACAAACCTTTGATTCTAAAGTCTTATCATGATCAGCATTGATCATTTGGTCCTTCAGCCATGCAATAATAAACTTATTTTTCTTCTTTGCAATTTCCTTAATTATCGTCAAACCTTCTACTGGGTGTGGTAAAAATCCTTATTCCTTCACAACCTCGATGAACTAGAATATTCCAGATCAACTCAAATTCAGAACTATTTCAAATCCGTACCTTATCGGCCGTCCTATGAGATGAGTTTGATTGAGGAGATTGTTTCCATGATGTATTGTGCGCGAAATTGATCATGTCCTACGTACAATTTAATTAGTTAATTAATTAATAAATATGCGCTCATGGGAGATCGATCATATCAGCAATGATCATTTATACTTAATTACCGTTGTATTTACAGGAAATGCTCATTATAACTGTTTTTTAGATCTTACAGTTGTAATAAGAGGCGCCTCCGCGGACTTTACCTACAAAATGATTTAATAATTTATAATAATTAATTGATAAAAAGTAAATATATAATATAATTAATTATAGGTATGCACACACACACACACACACACACACACACACACACACACACACACACACACACATATATATATATATATATATATATATATATATAGGGGAAAGTTATTGTACAAAGGATGATTTCCGTGCGAAGCGTGCGAAGGCATTTCAGCCGCGCGTTTGATAGATCTGACGGATAGGACTAAACACAAGCCATGATAATAAAAGGATCCGCGTGTTTTTTCTCCAAAAGGGTATCTTTGTATTTAAAAAAAAAAGAAATGACATATAAAAATAACGCATCACACAATTACCATGAAAACATTCACCTATATCACGCAACAAATGAACACAAAAAAACGCAACCACAAAAAAATGTCACGTAACTCTCTAAAGAGGTAACCAAATCACGCACACACAGAAGAAAAACGCATCAATTTTAAAGGAGAAAAAATTACACACAACACAAAAAAAATCACGCAATTATCTAAAAATCAAGGATACCTAAACCCAGTACCCCAAATCACGTACACACTACAAAAGATCACGCAACTAACTAAAAGTCAAAGCAAAAACTAAAAACCAGTTCCCAAATCACTCACACACAACAAAAAATCACGCAACTATCTAAAAAATCGAAGCAAAAACTAAAATCAGTTCCCAAAAATCACGCACACATAACAAAAATCACGCAACTATCTAAAAAATACTTCTCTAAGGGCTTCTTCTTTACATATATCAAGTAAACCTGAAACCCATGTTCCCAAATCACGCACACATATAAAAAATCACGCAACTATCTAAAAAAAGTACTTCTCTAAGGGCTTTTTTTTACAACTCTAGACACTAATCAGGTCATAGTTGCTGTAACAAAATAACGCAATAATAGAAATATAATTACGCATGATGTTCCTAAAATCGCGCATTACAAAAGCAGAATAACGCAACAAAAAACTTCTAAATTTTCACTTCATTTGATATAATAATAATATTTTCTTTACAATATAGAGGGGACGGGATCTTCACAAAAATTAAAAACAAAAAAGAGAAATCCAAAAGATAAAAAAACAAACAGAGATAAAATGCCTAGAGCTCATTCAACTCTTCCAAGAAGGCAACTTTGTCCCTTGACTTCTTTATTGCGTTGTCCATAACACCACGCAGACCATGATGGATCTGCTCCTTCAAAGCAAGTTGTTGAGTCATATACTCAACAACCGCTTGTTGCATTGGGGATGGTGGAAGATCCACAACCTCCTGTAGCATCCGGGCATGTGCCTGAATGCTGTTGGTTGTAAGACCAATCATCATCCCAAAATTATTACGGCATGGTGCGGTCATCCTTGGCTTCTACCCGATGGTTTTCTGCAAGAAGGATGATCAAGTCATTGGATGAAGAAGGGTTGGAAGAAGAAGAATACGCCATTGTTTTATGAAGATTTTGGAGAAGAAGGGTTGGAAGAAGAAGAAGACGCCATTGTTTTATGAAGATTTGGGAGATGATCAGTTAGTAGAAGATATGTGAGTAGGGAGGGTTTCTGGGTTTTTTTGTGTGTAAAATTGTATGGTCACACCAAAGAGCCGATAAATACTATAAGAGCTAAAATTGGAGGCAAAACGAAACGTCGCGTAAATAAAAAAATAAAACAAAAACAAAATAAAAAAATACACACAGTTAAAAATGAAAAATGTGTAAGAATATTTACTTTCACGATAATTAACACGCATAGTAACAATAATTGCACCCCCATTCACATCCATCTCCCAAAAACGTACCCACTGCACACGGTTACCAATTAACGCATTTAATACCCCACTAGACACTCATCAAAACCTCTATAAAAGTAGAAACTCGATTACACTAAAATCACGCTGCTACAGCATCTACCCAAAAAAACTTCAAATCACCTCTCACATAAAAAAACCACATCGCAAAAAGGTATTCATCTTCTTCCAACGCCCAGAAGCCAATAATGACGCACTCAAGGAAAAACTAACCAGGCAAATTATGCTTGAGTTAAATAAAGAACTCCTATTGATGGACGTCTTGTAGCAAATGTTCGAGAGCCTAACCGATATGATGGTAGCAAGAGACGAAGTAAATCAAAAACTGATGGCTTTGTCAAAAAATTCTGTTCGAGACCTTGTCAGAGTGTTCATGATAGACAAGGACAAAACATATCTGGAACAATTGAACGAGATTGCAAACATCCTGAAGAACATGAAAGCATATGTGGAATTAAAGATGACTTTTTTAGAAGCCTATCAGTAGAATAAGAATAATGTTGAAATTTTATGTTTTTGGTGTTTTGTGTTATTAATAATGTGAATCTTTCTAAGTTATTCAATTTTTGCTTATAATTTCTCCTTTAAAATACAGTTTATCAGACAAAAAACACTAACACTTAAGAAAATGTTTATAATAACGCATCAATAAATTATAAAATTACGCATGATGAAATGTTTATAATCACACATCAATAATTATAAAATACGCATGATAAAATATTCATAAAAAAAGTAAAATAAATGTAAAAATAACGCACAATAATAAATGTAAAGATTACGCATGATGAAATGTTATAATCATGTATCAAATAAATTGTTAGATATCCTTTAGAATTACATACGAATGAAACTAAAATAACGCATTCAATATAACATAAAAAAGGCTACACTTAGTATCAGAAAAATGTAAATAACATATACTAACGTGTGTATTACATAAAAATAACGTATGCTGAAAGAAGAATAAAAGATACAATTAATTGATGTGAGAAAATGCTATTTTAAAAATTACGCAAATATTATTAAAAATCATGCATGAAAAATGTAAATAAAATATACGAATATTTAATATGAAGCACTATAGAGTCACAGAGAAATCACGTAAAAGCAAAAAATAATACATATAACCAACGTGTATTATAAAAAAGACGCAGATAAACATTGATAATAATCACGCTAAAAATAACGCAGCCTGTTGTTATGAATATTTAACATGAAGTGTAATAAATTAAATCACGCAAAAAGAATATGGTTCGCCCGGTAACGTTACGCATAAAAAACACGTTGTTTGTGAAAAAGACAATAATGCCCCTCCGCATAAATATACAACAAACACGTGTCGTGCTCTCCTCACTTCGCACGTTTCGCAAGGAAATAACACTTTGTATTTGAACTTTCACCTATATATATATATATTTATATATATATATATATAATTTGTCCCTTACAGAATTTACCGCTTTATCTACTCCATTAAGTTGTTTTTCTTTAATCATGTCGTTCATAAATGTCGTAATCATATCAATTCTTTCATCATGTGCTTTAATCTTATCATTGAGGTGCTCAACCTCTTGATCTTTTTTCTCACGCAGCTGTTTTTCGATCAGCTCTTTTGATCGCCCTTTTGGAGCACCCTGCCAATATCCACGAGAAATCACTCCATACCCAATAGCTTTAGGTATCCACCCATTTCCTTGTCAAGGACCAATGTCAGGGCATCCGTTCCTGGTTCTACGGTCACGGATCCCGCATTTATTTTTGTTTCATTCTCGGCCCGTAGTAATTAATTTAGTTAATGTAGTGAGACGCTGTTAACTTTTAACATGTAAATAATTAGGTATATATATAGCAATTAAACTTACTATTTCATCTTCTACGTCCTTCACTACAAGCGTCTTGTATTCCCCCTCTTTATTTACCCTTGCTTTCCTCCACATAAACGCTCGAGAGGGGACATCATCAGCTGCAAGTTCATTGTTTTGTACCTTGTATTATAATAATAATATATATCAGACTTGAAACATACATTGCAGGTTCTTAACCATGTTTTGCACTCTTTGACGCAGCCTTTCCAACAGAACAGTAGGATATATAATTATATTCTCATTAATTAGAACATTTAGCTTAATTAATGAAATTTGCAGTTTAAATTGAATAAAAACCTTGAATTCTTTAGATTTCGTATATACTACAAATCTGTACCAATCTTCTTTTTCCACAATAGTGCGATACATCTTTGGAACTTTCTCAAGCACGGTGGGTTTTGCTAGGTTAAGACGAATGTGTTTTTCAAACATCTTTCTTCTAAAACTCCTTAGCAACCCACCAAGTCGTACCATTATACACCCCTTCGACAGTCATCAATGTTGAATAATTTCTGAACAAATAACATATGACAAGATTTTTTAGTCACATGGGATTCAATAACAAACTTAATATGAGAAAATGTTTACTTTGTTTCATAACCTGAATCCCTGCCCGCATCGTGTCCTTATCCACTTTTGGTACCTTCCTTCATTGAAGATACTTCATTCCAACCTCTGACCTTACAATGTCTCCCATAAAACTTGAAAATTTGGTCTATGCTCCCCGCCAATCCTTCCCACCGCATCAAATGTTAGTGGCCATTTTTCCCCACCATTTTTCTGAAATTTGGCACGCTACTTTGCCAACCACGTCAACCCCATCCAGTTTGCTTGGGGAGCAGAGGTCGTGGCTTCCTCATTCTTAGTAACTATATGAAGGTCATCGACTTGGGCATCATTGTTATCCATTTTCTCTTCTTCTGAATAATCATCAGCTGCTTCACTGTCTTGTTAATGATCATTGTATTCACCTTCACCTTCACTTTCATTTAAATAATTATTGAGATCCTTAAATGTTTCACCTTCATGATCCATTGTAAATGAGATGAATCCCGAAATGAAATAAATAGAGAATGAAATAAATGCGATAGAATAATTGAGATGAAATAATTGAGATGAAACAAATGATCTCCTGATGATGACAGTGAAATTAATACTGACGGGAATTAGGTAGTGATCTCCTGAAGATGACAATGTGATGAATCCTGTAGAGGAATTTTTATTGAGAAGGAAGAAGAGAGTGATGAGTCATTTTGGTGAAGGAATTTTGGTGAGAGAGAATAACAACTGATCAATGAATTTGGGTTAATGATTTTTTTTTTGGGGAAATTTGAAAAATGGTGGAAAGTAATTTGGGGATTAAATCGATCCGGGTGAAAGTATCTCAGCTAGTAAGGACGTACAACATTTCTAGGATTTAATATATAAAAAACTCAATTAATTCTAAACATAGATAATAGTATTTTAAACATACCTTTAAAATGATCTTTAAATGGAAAATAGAATATTAAGCAAAACATTTAATGAATTTATATACGTAAAGTGAAAAAGATGTCAAATACATATATATATAATCTTTCACATTGTGTTGTAATAAATTATCAAAGTCCCAAGTAACCCTCGTCGGTCCTATAATTAAACTCGGGAACAGTTGTACCCTCACTGGTCCAAATTACACTTTGGGCCTCATTCCTCCAAACCAACATCATCGGTCTTAAGTGACCCTCATTAATTGGTCCTAACAGGTCACCATCACTCACCGGTCTTAACAATCATTGGTCGTAAACACACCTTATTGCACCTTATTGGTCCTATATTCACCTTATTGGGCCTCCTTGGTCTTAACTAACCCTCATCGGTCCTAAATACACCTTACGGGCACTGGTTGGTCCTATATTGACCATGTTGGGCCTCCTTGGTCTTAACTCACCATAACTGGTCCTAACGAACCTTGCTAGCTTATTGGTCCCAACTAACCCTCATTGCTCTTAAATACACCTTACTGATCCTATGTAGACCTTTGGGAACATCACATGTCCTAATTCTTCATCAGAGGTCCTAAATGACCCTTATTGGTCCCAACTAACCATAATTGGTCGTAAACACACTTTATTGGTCCTATACACACCTTACTAGGACTCTTTAATCCTAACCGACCCTCATTGGCCCTAAACACACCTAATTGGGCCTTGTTTGTCCTAACGGACCCTCGTTGGTCCTATATATATCTTAGTGGGCCTCGTTCGTCCTAACTAACCCTCAGTGGTCCTATATACACCTTAGTGGGCCTTGCTGGTCCCAACTAACCATCATTGGTCCTAAATAAACCTTATTGGTCCTATACACACCTTATTGGGACTCTTTGATCCTAACTGATCCTAAACACACCTTATTGGGCCTCGTTTGTCCTAATGGACCCTCATTGCCGCTAAATACACCTTAGTGGGCCTCATTAGTCCTAACTGACCTCATTGGTCCTATATACAAATTAGTGGCCTTGTTGGTCCCAACTAACCATCATTGGTCCTCAATACACCTTATTGGTCCTATACACACCTTATTGGTTATATACACACCTTATTGGGACTAATTGGTCTTAACTGACATACATTGCCCCTAAACACACCTTATTGGCCCTTGTTGGTCCTAAACACACCTTATTGGTCCTATACACACCTTATTGGTTATATAAACACCATATTGGGACCTGTTAGTCCTAAGTGACCCTCATTGCACCTAAACACACCTTATTGGTCCTATACACACCTTATTGGTCATATACACACCATATTGGGACTCTTTGGTCCTAACTGACCCTCATTGCCCCTAAACACACCTTATTGGCACTCGTTGGTCCTAAACACACCTTATTGGTCCTATATACACCTTATTGGTTATATACACACCATATTGGGACTCTTTGGTCCTAACTGACCCTCATTGCCTCTGAACACACCTTATTGGCCCTCGTTGATCCTAAACACACCTTATTGGTCCTATGTACACCTTATTGGTCCTATACACACCTTATTGGTTATATACACACCATATTGGGACTCTTTGGTCCTAACTGACGCTCATTGCCCCTAAACACACCTTATTGTCCCTCGTTGGTCCTAAACATACCTTATTGGTCCTATGTACACCTTATTGGTCTTATACACATCTTATTGGTTATATACACACCATATTGGAACTCTTTTGTCCTAACTGACCCTCATTGCCCCTAAACACACCTTATTGGGTCTCGTTGGTCCTAACTGACCCTCATTGGTCCTATATACACCTTATTGGGCCTTGTTGGTCTCAACTAATGCTAATTGGTCCCAAGAAACCATCATTGGTCCTATGTACACCTTATTAGGCCTCGTTTATGCTAACCGACCGTCATTGTTTATAACTAACCATCAGAGGTCCTAACTGACCCTCCATTAATTGGTCCCACTAATCGTTTGACCATAAATTATCTAATTTTTTAACAAATATTTTAAATAACAAAATCAGTGCATTTTTTTTATTTAATTTTTAAACTGAGAAGATTTGAACACCAACCTCATTTATGACAAAAAACATATTTCAAAATAAGTTAAAGAAAGTAGATAAATTG
>JBCNJP010005593.1:0-32982 GCA_039602395.1 Deinandra increscens subsp. villosa
CAGGTCGAAGGATACAATGATATTCTCCTTTACTCAAGATTACTTATGATCAATCACAAAGATTCCATGTAGTAAGTCTTGAGAGCGGGTCAGTCCAATATTTGTATCCCACAAATATCTATGAACCTTGGCAACAACCAATTGTTCTATATTCATACCGTATGAATATCTACCAATCCAAGTTCATAATAGTCTTACCTTCATATTTGTTCCCACACAAATGACCGACTACGGACGTTCAGAATAATCAACTTATTAATGGATTTAAACATGATAAAATGGAACATTACACAATTTAAATGAAAGTACCATACTCATATAAATGTGTCATAAATAACAACCGTTCCGATATCCAAATAAAAAACAAGATTAATTCCAATCACTAGAATATCGAAGTCCCATGGCACAAGTGTGACGCTCATGCTTTGGCCGTTCTAGGAGCTTCGTGAGTGGATTTGCAATGTTTTGATCGGTGTGAACTTTGCGAATACATATCTTTCCCTTTTTAACTTTATCCCTTATGTAGTTAAAGTTCCGCTCAATATGCCTAGTCTTTTGATGATCACGGGGCTCCTTGATTTGAGCAATCGCACCCGTGTTATCACAAAGAATCTCTAGGGATTCTTGAATGGTAGGAACAACCCCTAGCTCGGCAATAAATTTCTTCAACCAAGCGGCTTCTTGCGCGGCCAAAGAAGCGGCGATGTATTCTGATTCCATAGTGGACAACGCAACCGCCTCTTACTTTGAGCTCTTCCAAGAGACGGCACCTCTATTCATAATGAAGATATACCCCGATTGTGATCGAGAATCATCTCGATCCGTTTGGAAGCTCGCATTCGTGTAACCCTTTACAACAAGTTCCTCCTCACCAGATCCATATATTAGAAACATATCCTTAGTCCTCCTAAGATACTTTAATATGCTCTTGACAGCCATCCAATGACTATCACCTGGATTTTGCTAGTATCTGCTTGTCATGCTTAAAGCACATGACACGTTTGGTCTAGTGCACATCATATCATACATGATGGATCCTATAGCGGATGCATATGGGAATCCACTCATTCTATGTTGCTCATCCCATGAGCTTGGACATTGGGACGTGCTCAATATAGTCCCTCTCTAAATAGGTACCAAACCTCTCTTAGAGTTTTCCATCTTGAACCTTTTCAAGATCTTACTATGTATGCACTTTGACTCAAACCTATCAAGCGCCATGATCTATCCCTATAGATCTTTAATCCCAAAATATAGGCGGTTTCACCTAGATCCTTAATGGAAAAGCAACTTCCAAGCCAGGTTTTTACATCTTCCATGGTTGGAATGTCATTTCGAAATAATAGAATGTCATCGACATATAACACTAGAAAAGTGATAATGCTCCCACTAGCCTTCTTGTACACACAAGCTTCATCAACGTTCTTGATGAATCCAAATTTCTCAATTTCTTCATCAAAACGGTGATACCAACTTCTTGATGCTTGTTTCAATCCATAGATTGATTTCTTTAACCTGCACACTTTATTAGGATATTTTGGATCCATAAAACCTTCAGGCTGAGCCATATAGACATCTTCCTCAAGATATCCATTTAGGAAAGCCGTTTTGACATCCATTTTCCATATCTCATAATCATAGTATGCGGCTATGGAAAACGTTATCCTAATCGACTTTAGCATTGCCTCTTGCGAGAAAGTTTCATCATAATCAACCCCTTGAGTTTGAGTGAAACCTTTTGCTACAAGTCTAGCTTTATAAGTGTCCAAGTTACCATGCATGTCGGTCTTTCTTTTGAAAACCCATTTACTTCCAACTACTTTGGAATTAGGAGGTGGCACAACCAAGTCCCAAACTTGGTTGTCAGAATCGGATTTGGACATTGCATCATGGTATGTGGTTGGTTCATCAGAATCTACCAAATAGCATCCTTCCACGAAAAATCCATATCTTTTAGGTGGATTACAAGTTCTACCAGATCTACGAATGTTGCGTGTGTTTTGATTAACCATTTGATCTTCTTCAACAACCTTTTGTTGTGGGCTACTATCAACCAAATGTGCATCAGCTTGTGGTTCTTGATCCTCATCAAGTTCCACCGTTCTAACACTAGTTTCTTCCATAAGGAACTTAGTTTCCAAGAATTCAGCCTTTCTAGAAATAAATACTTTTTGCTCTGTTGGATTGTAGAAGTAATATTCTATGGAAATCTCTAGGATATCCTACAAATATACACTTTGTGGATCGGGGTTCTAGTTTGTTTGAAGCATCGTGTTTTACATATGCTTCACAACCCCATACCCTTAGATATGATAAAGATGGAACCCTTCCATGCCATAATTCAAAAGGTGTCCTTTCCACTTTCTTTGTTGGGGCCATATTCAAAATGCGGGCTGCTGAGAGTAAGGCATAACCCCAAAATGATAAAGGTAGTGAACTTCTACTCATCATAGATCGAACCATATCAAATAGGGTTCGATTCCTCCTTTCAGACACACCATTATGTTGTGGTGTTTGAGGTGCAGTGAGTTGTGAGACAATCCCACAAATCCTAAGATAGCTTTGAAATTCATCACTTAGATATTCACCTCCTGTATCCGAACGAATGATTTTTATTGTTTTCTTGAAGTGATTCTCTACTTCATTCTTAAAGATTTTGAACATTTCAAAAGCTTCATACTTGTGTGCCAACAAGTACACATACCCATATCGACTATAGTCATCGGTAAAGGTGATGAAGTATCTCTCACCATTCCTAGCCGTTGGCTTAAAAGGTCCACATACATCCGAATGTATGATCCCTAGAAAATCTTTTGCCCTTTCGGCGGTCCCAGTAAAAGGTGCCTTGGTCATTTTACCTTGTAAACAAAATTCGCATACATTAAATGAATCATGTTTGTTTCTCTTCAAAAGACCATTCTTTTGTAATGCTAGTGTGCGATTCTTATTTATATGGCCAAGGCGGCAATGCCAAATGTAGGTATCACTCAAAACTCTTTTGAGTTTCTTGGTGTTAGTTTGGTATATTGAGCTATCATATGATGTGTTTTCAAGTACTAATTCATAAATACCATTTATAGGCATAGCTTTAAAATAAAACACACCATTCAAAGAAACATAGATATCATTGTCAAAAACTTTAAAATCATATCCAATATGTCTTAAACAGGAAACGGAATCTATGTTCCTAGTCAAACTAGGAGCATACAATACATTATTCAACATTACTTCCAAACCATTTGGAAGTTCCAAAAGATAATCTCCTTGGGCTTTAACTTGGACTTTAGCTCCATTGCCCATGAAGAGACTAATGTCTCCCACTTTCACTTGCCTATTTCTTTTGAACCCCTGCAACAAATTACAAATATGAGTTCGACATCCGATATCTAATACCCATGTGTTTGAAGAAGTAGCATTAAGCTCAATGTTAATCATGAAGATCGTACCAGAGGTTTGACCGACATTCCTCTTTGCCTTCAATTCCTTGAGATAGGTAGGACAATTCCTCTTCCAATTTCCTACCTCACCACACTCAAAGCATGGATCATTCGCAGCAACCTTTTGCTTCTTTTCTTTCGGTTTTGGGGTTTCTTTCTTTCCCTTCCCATTTTCCCTTGACGTGCCCTTTACCCTTGGCAACATTTGCCTTGAGGCTAGAGCGAGGCCTCTTCTTGTTGCCACCCTCATTGATCGTTAGAACGGGCAGAACCATTTTGCCCATCCCTTGCTCAGCCGTTTTGAGCATTCTATGAAGCTCGTGGATGGTCTTGTCCCAACCATTCATATTGTAGTTTAAGACAAAAGTCTCAAACTACTTCGACAAAGAGTTGAGGATCAAATCCGTAGCCAACTCTTGTGAAACGGGACAATTTAGCCTTTCGAGACGATCAAATGGCTCTTCATCTAAAGTACATAAGATGAAACCGATTGGGACTCGTCCATACGACATGCATGGAGTGCTTGAACCGTTTCGAAGCGCTCAACCCTTGCCTTTTGTTGGAACATTTCCTTCAATTGGTGATCATGTCATATGCCCTGTGATTCTCAAAATCCTTTTGGAGTTCGGGGATCATGCTCGCTAGCATGAGGCAAGAAGCTTGCACGGAGTCCTCGGTGTATTTCACCCAATCGGTGTAGGCCTCAACGTCCTCCTCATCGGGTTCATCGGGAATGGGATCGTCCAACACATAAGACTTCTTTTCTTGCTTGAGAAAAATTCTTAAGTTGCGGTACCAATCCACAAAGTTGTCTTGGTTGAGACGATTTTTGTCTAGTATGGATCTTAACGGTAGGTGGTGGACGGGTGGGGAGTTGGCGTCATTATTATTTGCCATCTACAAAATTTAACAAAGTTCAATTTTAGTATTTTCGATATCATTATTAATTTTACATTTATTAATACCCTTTTATGTCTCATAGACAATTAATGATTTAAAATCTAGAATCAAACGTTGCATTTACCTAATCGGTTAGGTGACCTTTATCCCGACTATTAAAAGTAACAAAGTAGTCAATGTTTGACAATTGCAACCCCATTGCAACATCTAGAAGTATGGGATCGGTTAAACATCATATGTTTAGTTGGCATGTTTAATCCCATCAACGTCTTTGGTCCGCCATGCTTCGGTGACTCTAATCACATGGTTTCCAAATCAAGTTTGTCCCACTTATACGCACGTGTGGGTTTATTCATACAAGTGGTTAGGTGACCTTTATCCCACAAATATGGTAAACTCACCTCAACTACACAAGTTCCCTCAATGTGGTTAGGTGACCTTTATCCCATAAAGAGTTCACAAGTAAATCAAGTGTCCTATAAAAGGGTGACGTTAAAACTTGTTTAAAAGGGTCTTTTAGTTTTCAAAATTCTAGTTTTAGAAAACTCTATGTACCATGCAATTCGCATGCATTCAAATGTGTGGTACCCTAATGTTGTGAAATCCATATTTCATGGTTCTTTTAATAAAATCCATTTTTATTATTGAATCATTAACCTTTAATAAAAACCATTTTATTTGCTCCTTGTTAATGATAAATTTTAGAACCGATTTTAGCTTGTTTAATGTTTAGTTGTTTATTTAATTATGCATATCCACATATCATCCAAACAACAAAATAAACAACCACGCAAGCATGATAAAGTAGGTGCATAGCCATAGCCAACTATTGACAACACTTGTTGGCTGAAACAAGTGTGTCAAGGTCTCTCCTAGGGGACAAAATGACACATGTGATGCGTCGATTAACTCCCACTTGATCCCACATCTGAATGCTTCAAGTGTGTTGCATCCTCGTTTGTGATCCCCGTTTGGCTTCGTTCTTCCGTGGTTATTGGGCCTCCAATATGTGTGTTTTGGATAGTGGGCTTGAATCCCAAATTGGCCGGCGAGAGCCTTTGGGCCATAACCTTGGCCCAACCGAAAACCCACCTTTATGCATTTTACATTTTACAAAATTAAAACCTATTACATTTTTCTAGTAAAATAAAATGAATCTAATATATTTAATTTACATACCAAATGAAAAGTAAATAAATTACATAACCATGAAATGCCTATTTAACTATTACAACCTTTTGAAATAATTAAATACATAACACAAATACAATCATTCACCACAAACAAACACAAGGTCATGGCTAGGTCTTATGAACCAATATATACATCTAAGTATGTATATCATCAAGAAATTATAAAAATGGCTCCCTTTTAATCCACTTCCATTTTCGGTCCAACACAAAACCAAAAATGTCGGTTTGTTGTCCAAACAACAAATCATCCAAATGACTTAAAATACACCAATCTTTCAAGTGCATGTAAGTGAAGCATCTTGAAAGACAAAGGGATAACCATATACAAATTTTCGGATTTTTGGTATGAGGAACCAAAACCCGAAAGTTTGTTGAGTAAATAAACTAACTCTTTGAAGCATACATCCATATAAGCGGCTCTGGATGCCATTGTAGGGGTTTGGACGGGTTTATCAAAGTCATATTAACAATTTAATATGTAAAAACGCAGCGGAATAATTTTACTTTTATGAAGTTATGTTATGTTAAAACCGATTTTAACATGCAAAGAGAAATCCAAACAAAAGAGGATCCAAATATAGAGTGTATGCTATCAAAATAAAACATAAGCATAGTGCGTTTTAGATATACCTTTCTTGAAACAAGAAAAACAAAAAAGAGATGAGGATCTTGAATGACAAGCTCCGAAGACACGGAGCCTCAAGCTTGTATACCCACGAGCCTCCAACAAACACCTTTGTTGCTAGGATTTGTCTTGAAGATTCTTCTTTTCCTCTTGGATCGTTCCAAGCAATGAATAACACTTAAAAGCACTTATAAAATTCGGTCTAGCAAATAGAACACTTAGAGAGAGTGTTTGTAGGTTCTAATATCTCAAGATGAATCAACTGGGTGTTTAAAAATGCATGAGCCAAATTTTTCTTGGGGGAGGAGAGAGAACCACCTTTTTTGTGTCTTGCAAGTCTCCTACATGCAAAATAATGATTACTCTCTTTTTTTCAAAGCTTTGCCCACTTTAATATGTTTTAAAGATATATTAAAATGTCTTTTATTTTATATATGAAGTACCATTACTTTAAATATAAAAATACTCACTTAGTTATTTAATCCATTTAAATAACTCCATAACTTGTACTCTTTAAAATAAATCATCCATATGACTTATTACTTTTAAGTGCCATAATTTAGAAACCATTTTCTAAATATTTTCAAGAGGTAATATTTATTTATATGATCATATCATAAATAAATATCACAAATGTTTGTCTAGCTCGTTATTGGGTATGACCCGACTTGGATCATAACGTACTAGCCACATTAATCTAATAAGTGTCTTGGGCAGACCAAGTCCAACAATGAGCCACAAATTTATAAAAAGTATAATGTTAGAAAAACTTCAATTTTATAATTTCTACTATTGTTCCACCATTAAAGTATATTTTTAGAGTTATCAAATAATATCATCGTTGGTCATGTGTTGGGTTGACTCGGGTATGACTTTAGCATGGATAATAGTATATGTATTCATGTATATGATCAAAACACAAATTCCTCATGATTAAATGTTTAAAGAAAGTCGAAACTGCATTGGTTAATGGGAACGGGTCGGGTTACAAATATGGAAAATAAGCAAATGTCACAGTCTCCCCTACTTTAGGGAATTTCGTCCCGAAATTGATTAAGAGGAGTCTGGTGCAGAAAGGTGTGGGTACTTGGTTTTCATTTGGTCATCACGTTCCCAAGTGAATTCCGGTCCACGCTTAAGTTCCTAACGAATCTTGACAATAGGTATGCGACTACGCTTGAGTTGTTTAACCTCACGGTCCATGATCTTTATTAGTTTCTCTACAAAGTGCATAGATTCATCGATGTGTACCTCATCGAGAGGAATATGGAGGTTTTCATCAGCTAAGCATTTTTTGAAGATTAGACACGTGGAAGGTTGGATGAACATTGCTGAGTTCTGAAAGTAATTCGAGCTTGTAAGCTACTTTCCCAATCCTTTTAAGGAATTTGAATGGGCCAACGTAACGAGGTGCTAGTTTTCCTTTCTTCCCAAATCGGATAACTCCCTTCCAAGGGGATACCTTAAGGAGTACTAAGTCGCCGACTTCGAATTATAGGGGTTTGCGTCGTTTATCAGTGTAGCTCTTTTGTCGACTTCTAGCAGCGAGTATGTTATCCCGGATTTGAATGATTTTGTCAGTAGTTTCTTGAATTAACTCGGGACCAGTGATTTGGGCTTCACCAATCTCATTCCAACAAATTGGTGAGCGACACTTTCAACCATAGAGTGCCTCGAAAGGTGCCATACTTGTATAGTAGCTGTTATAATACGAGAACTCGACCAAAGGTAAGTGTGAATCCCAATTGCCACTGAAATCGAGGAGACCTGACCTAAGAATATCCTCAAGTGTCTGGATAGTTTGCTCAGATTGTCCATCGGTTTGGGGGTGATAAGCGGTGCTAAGGTCTAGACGAGTACCGAAAGCTGATTGAAGAGATTTCCAAAAAACGGGAGATGAAACGACCATCACGATCGGAGATAATGCTTAAAGGCACACCGTGACGACAAGCAATTTCTTTGATGTAGATTCGACATAATTTCCTAACTCGATACTTTTCTGAATAGGAATGAAGTGTGCCGATTTGGTCAACCGGTCAATGATTACCCAAATGCTATCGTGACCATCTGAAGTGCGGGGAAGTTTAGATATGAAATCCATGGCTATGTTTTCCCACTTCCACACCGGAATCTCTGGTTGTTCAAGCAATCCAGAAGGTCGTTGATGTTCGGCTTTGACTTTGTAGCAAGTGAGGCATTTAGCCACGAAGAGGGCAATGTCCTTTTTCATGTCGGGCCACCAATAATGGCAATGAAAATCTTGATTCATTTTGTCTGCGTGGGGATGAACAAAATAGCGGGACTTGTGGACTTCGTTCATGGTGAAAGTACGAACAAAATAGCGGGACTTGTGGACTTCATTCAGCACCACATGACATTTCTTCATACATGTTGCCCTCGGCGACTGAGGCATGTTGTGCTTCAAAGATAAGAAGTTAGATATCAGTTTGAATATGAATGCTTTACCTGGATGGTAGAGAATCCTTAAGACTAAGAGCATCCTTTACAACATTTGCTTTACCTGGATGGTAGAGAATTTCATAATCATAGTCGTTTAGTAGTTCGATCCAACATCATTGTCTCATGTTGAGTTCCTTTTGATCGAAGATGTGTTGGAGACTCTTGTGGTCGGTGAAAATCACACATTTGGTACCGTATAAGTAGTGCCTCTAAAATTTCAAAGCAAAGATGACCGCACCAAGCTCGAGATCGTGCGTCGTGTAGTTTTTCACATGGATCTTGAGTTGTCTTGAAGCATATGCAATAACCTCGCCCTGTTGCATGAGAACGCCACCGAGACCTTGGTTTGATGCATCGTAATAGACGACAAAATCGTTGTTACCATCAGGAGGAGTTAGGACACGGGCGTCGCATAAGATTTGTTTAAGTGTCTGAAATGCTTGCTCTTACTTAGGACCCCACTCGTATGGTTTGCCCCTATGTGTTAAGGCAATGAGTGGTAAAGCAATACTGGAGAAGTTGGAAATGAAACGCCGGTAGTAGCCTGCTAAACCAAGAAAAGAACAAATTTCGGTGGGAGTAGTAGGGGTACTCCAATTCTTAACGGTTTTGATCTTAGCGGGATCTACATGAACACCCTTTTCATTGACGGTATGTCCCAAAATTAAACTTCCTTGAGCCAAAATACACATTTCGAGAATTTAGCGTATAGTTTCTTTTTCTTCAAGAGTTCTAAAATCAGACGTAGGTGTTGTCCGTTATCAGATTTTGATTTGGAGTAAATTAGGATGTCATCAATGAAGACAATCACAAACTTATCCAAGTAGGGCTTGCAAACGCGATTCATCAGATCCATGAATACCGCAGGGGCGTTTGTTAAGCCAAAAGGCATAACTGTGAACTCGAAGTGACCATACCTAGTACAGAAGGCGGTTTTTGGAATATCGTCATCATGAACACGAAGTTGATGATATCCAGAACGAAGGTCGATTTTTGAGAAACAACTGGCACCTTGAAGTTGGTCGAAGAGATCGTCGATTCGTGGTAAGGGATAGCGGTTCTTGATGGTAAGCTTGTTGAGCTCACAATAGTCGATGCACATTTGAAATGATCCATCCTTCTTCTTTACGAATAGAACAGGTGCTCCCCAAGGTGAGGAACTGGGCCGAATGAAGCCCTTTTCAGAAAGCTCTTGGAGTTGATTAGATAATTCTTGCATTTCGGAAGGTGCAAGATGATATGGAGACTTAGCTACAGGATTTTCACTGGGTACAAGATCAATGCGGTAATCAATTTGGCGAATAGGAGGAAGGCCGGAAACATCTTCAGGAAAGACTTCATGGAAATCACGAACGATGGGAATGTCTTGTATCTTTTTCTCCTTAGCACCTGTCTCCGTAATACGAGCCAAAAATGCCACGTAATTCTTGCGTAAGTACTTTCGGGCTTTGGTGCATGACATGAATTTAAGTCCTTTAGATGGTGTTTCGCCAGAGATAACCAAAACTTGACCATCTATGCGAGGAATTCGAATAGCCTTCTCTAAACAGACAATTTTGGCATGATTTTGAGATGGCCAATCCATGCCTACTATGACATCAAAGCTACCCAGTTGCATGGGTATGAGCTCGATGGAGAGATTGTGCTCATTAAAGTTAAGTGTGCAATTACAAATAATTGAGTCAGGTAATTGGTTTTCCATCCGCTACTTCAACCGTGTAAGGTTTCTCTAGTTTGGTTCGAGGGGTAGCAAGTAAGGGCTCGAAATCAATTGAAACAAAATTCTTATCGGCGCCAGTATCAAATAAAATTGACGCATAACGGTTATTAACAAGGAATGTACCGTTAACCACTTCGTTGTTGGCTTGAGCTTGATTGGCATTGATATTGAATGCGCGACCACGTGTGCCCTGGTTAATTGGGTTAGCTTGAGCGTTGTTCACAATGGTCAACCTTAGGCATGCATTGCGGAGGGGGAACCGGACAAGCATGCCCATTAATCATTGGTGGAGCATTGGGTAGAGCAATGGGTTGAGCATAAGGTTGTTGAGCTTGAGCTCGCAAGGGTTGCCGGCAGATGTTGCTAGTATGGCCCATACGACCACAATTTAGGCAGTAGCGACATAGGGTAGCCGCAAGATGATGGTATTTGCAGGTGTTACACTAAGGTAAGGGTCCAGCGTAAGGCTTCCTGATCGGCTGTGTAGTAGGAGCAACCTGGGCTATGGGTGTAGCTGGCGTGATAACGACATAGTTGCGATGGTTAGACTTCCGTTTCTTCTTGTTAGCACCAGATGACTTAGCCTTAACCTCTTTAGGCGAATCGGTTGAGGCTTTGTCAGATGATTTCTTAGTGCCCTTTCTGAATAAAGTCCATGCTTCTACATGATCATCAGTAAGAGTTGCACCTAGCCGCATAGCCTCTGCGAGAGTCTCAAGTTTCTACCCCACGTGGTGCTTCGGATTTGCATTGGGAGGCCTTTAATGTACTTCTCGATGGCTCGAGAAAGTGGTTTAACCAACTGAGGAGCCAAGTAACTTAGGTGTTTGAAACAAATGTTGTAGGCTAAGTTCTCGCCACTATCCTGCTTCAATTTCCAAAACTCAACCTCAAGTTTCATGACTTCGATACGAGGGTTTGAACTCATGGTTTATGAGCTCCTTGACTTCGTCCCAAGTTAAGGCCATAGCAGCATACAAACCCCGGGCCTGTTTCTCGCCATTCCACCATGTGAGTGCCTCTTTTTAGAAGACACTAGTAGCATGAAAAACCTTCAGATTCTCAGGGCAGTCATTATTAAGGAAGGTGTTCTCCATGCTCTCGTACCATTGGAGCAGGCCAGTAGCTCCTTCAGACCCGCCGAAAATGGGTGGATTTCAAGAGTTGAAGTGTTTGAAGTGAAGTGGGGAGTATTAGCACCAACTTGATTCTTCTGATTAGTTTTGAGGTTCTGTTGGAGATTAACCGTCATATCTGGGATGACTTTAGCCATTTGCTTGGCTATTTGAGCAGCCATCTTGCTTCCAAAATTTCTAGAACGACGACCCTTAAAATGCACCAACATGCTGAATCGTAGTGAAAGAGATTGTGAGAAAAATGATTCAAAAGGATTAATGAATACGTGATGAATGTATGAAAATCATGAAGCTTAGGTTGAAAACACTGTAAATCGATTGTATAAATCATAAGAATAATGTAGAGCTTGAATTTGAAAATGAAATCTGAAACATAAAAAAAAATAATCATGTTGAATTGTGAAATAAACAAGGTATTAAATGGTAACCATTAAAATGATCACCTTGACTTATCAAAGTTATTTTAGTTCGTGTGACGTTTGGTATGACATGGTTTGGCCTAATAGGTAAGACACTCTCACCAAGAGTACCCAGATCGATTTCCGAGTCCCTCGAGTTGGGATTTGTATGCAAAACATTTCTTAGACAGAAAAACTCAGTTACCGGTGTCCACCCTTCCAGTTACTACATGTCTGACACTTAGAACTTAAACTCTTGATGAGATTGAAATTGAAAATTAATGAAATAACAAAATTTCAAATGTAGCATAAAGTGAAAGTGTAGATGTGTGTGTTAAGAAAATGTTAGGACTTGAATAGAATAAGGTAGGAATAAATAGCATATATATGATGATATAGTAATATGTAATAAGCAAGCAAGACATGAGATACTCATATTTGGACACCTAAAGCCATAGTCTAGGTCATCATTTCTAATACCCTAATTCCCTATAGCCACGGCTCTGATACCAATCTGTCACACCCCAACCGACGGGGAAATTTACGCTGGGGCGTGATGATTGTCCAAATGCTCATGACACTAATTAAAGTCCCAATAGTTATTCATTACCAAATTTCAAGTCTTGCAGTAGGAATCAACACACATAATTATAACATAAAGACGAAGTTTGATTTAATTAATCTAGGTCCAAAGCATCCTAGATGTAGCATTAATCATGTATGACTCAAACTACATTTCCTGTAACATGTATAAAAATAGAGAGTGTCAACTAAAAATAGTTGGTGAGTAAACATAGGGTTATAATGTATATAGTAGTTGAGAAGCGATTCAAATGTAAAATGTAGACTCAATCATGTATAATGTTGAATTTTGTATAATCAAACCTTGATCACTAGTGTCCATAACTCAAAATTCACGCTATGATGAAAATAGGTTTTAATCTCCCGAACGCCAATTACCGGTCAAATTCAAGTGGGTTGTCAGCCAATAGATCTATCATTGTTACCGTAGGCTTTGTATTGTTAATGATTATACTGCTGAATGGTGGATGATGAATAAAAATGTAATAGTTTGACATATAGCATGTGATCACACATAGACATATAATGAAATCGCGTGGTTTGTAAAATGAATATAGAATTGATGTTTGAATGTGTAAACTCACAACACAAATCGACATTTCGAATGAATCACCATTCTAATGATAACACGAATTGATTATTAAATGCCACAATGCAAATCACCATTTGAATGAATCACCATTCGTATGATAATGAGAATTGGATATTGAAAGTTATATTTTTGTCATAGGATACATGTTACACCCCAAAATAGTAAAAGAGAGGGGATTTAAATACTCACTACTCAAATTATCATTTGAAGGAATCACCCCTCTTAAAATAACAAGAGTTGATATTGCATAATATTCCATAGTAATAAAAAGGGGTATGAGTACTCATTTGAAGCGGAAATAGTCCAAGTGATATGAAGACGACTATCCGAGTCCTAGATTATATAGAGTCATCTTAAGTCTTCGTGGTATGAAACAAATGTCTAAGTCACCCACTTAGAATAGTTTGGTCTTGTTTAAAGGAGTTAAACCTTTAACCATTGGTGATATATATTGGTTTTTGATTTAGCGGAACATTTGGAGAATTTAGACAGCTTATGAGCTGTGACTTTAAGTGCATTTTTAATTTATTAAACGTTATCTATAAATTACCAAAATTTACAGGCCGCTAGTTTAATGTATTTTAAATAACATTTGTTTATATAACTTTATAAGAAAAAGCCAAGAGGTAGCTCAAAACAGCCTTTCAAAATAGAAGGTAGAGAATCGCGCACCTTTTGTAGGGACTGTTGTGAGCTACTCGATTTGAATTAGAAAGCAAACTATATACCACTAGAAAAATAACTCGACGAAATTAATAATGGAGTCTAAGTTTGCTAAATTTGAGTTTAAAATGGCCAAGATATAGCCGGTTTAAAGTCTAACAACGAATCTGTGATTTCACAGAATTTAAAGGTGAGTAGTTTTCTTTTAAATGTGATTAACCAACAAGTCTTTTTATGGGTGTTCTTAGGTATAAACAAGAATGAGAATTTAGGGAATATAATTAAGATGTTTTTCTCACAGTACTCAAGCATGGATAAGGTAAAGATGACGGTTGAGCTTGGATCAATACTTGAAGCCTCGGACAGTTTTTGAGTTTTTTCTAGCAGAAAACTTCGTCGACTTTGGGAGAATATTCTGAGAGATTTAGGAAACAAAATGATACAGAATTTAAGTCTAAAATGAATTACCTTGAAAGAGGAAGAGAGAGGAAAAAGAATCAGCTCAAACCGATCTCGTTTGGTACCTCAAATATGCTACGAAAAACAAGGGCGCACAGCAGCAAGCTTCTGGAGCAGTCGTTGTTCAAAGTTATCTAGAGGGCTGAATTCTTGACGAAATTGAGTGAGGTCAGTTGGTATTTTTATAGGACTCCAAGGGGAATATTTCTGGATAAGAATGGAAGTATTTGAAAGATGTAAGAGGAATAGACGGGTTATAGAAGTGGCTGTTACGAATCTGATGAAAAGTGTGAGAAAAACTAATGTTTAGCTTTGGTATTTATACAAGAAAATTTAGTCTTTGATGACTAATTTTAGTCATGTGTGTGGTCTATTTGAGAACTAATTTTAGTCATGTGTGTGGTCTATTTGAGAACTAAGTTTAGTCATGTGTGTGGTCTATTTGAGAACTAATTTTATATACGAGAGATAGAGAAATAAAATAAGGAGTTCCAATTTGCTACGCTTTACTAGTTAATGATCATGTTTGTAGTGCGATTATAACTAACGAAGGTATGGAACATTAATGTTTCAACCTTAACCGGAATGAAGTCCGCCTGAATCATTCCACTTGGACTTCAGCCGGAACGACATCCGGCTGACCTTGGTTCCCTCGGACCACGCAAGTCCGCTTGAACTTCGGCCGGGTCAATGTTCCGCAAGAATAATAATGATATGAGCCGCAAATTTATAAAAAGTATAATGTTAGAAAACTTCAATTTTTCCACCATTAAAGTATATTTTTAGGGTTATCAAATAATATCACTGTTGGTCATGTGTTGGGTTGACTCGGGTATGACTTTAGCATGGAGAATAGTATATGTATGCATGTATATGATCAAAACACAAATTCCTCATGATTAAATGTTTAAAGAAAGTCAAAATTGCATTGGTTAATAGGAATGGATCGGGTTACAAATATGGAAAATATACAAATGTCACACCAACTATAGTGGCAAGAAGTGGAAAGGTCCGGTCACGATAACCGTGTATATTTATTACCTTTAGCCACGCAAATCTTGGTTTTACCGTGTCTATTTATTACCTTTAGCCACGTAAATTTTGTCTATCAATTATTTTTTGTGTGACGGGAGTAATTAAATAAGTTCTGGTTGAAATATAACCAATTAACACTTATGTCTCAATGGTTCTTCGAAATCTTGTAGTGTGTTCCTTTCTTTTTGACTGACCTAGGTTCAAGCCTTGTTTGCTACATTTTATAACTTTTTGATTGACTAATAGTGTGATGACATGATTTATAAACTGGATAGAGTTTACTTTTTCAGTAAATTGGAAGAAAAACAAAACCGGATGAACTAGAATTCCTTAGGAAGAAGAGTTCATCTGGATTAGAAGCAGATGAACAGAACCGGATGACATTATTAGACATTGGTTTGACTACCTTGGCGGACTGAGATGATTTATAATTAAACAGGATCATTTTTAGTTATTCATTAGAGAAGAAGAAGAAGAAGAATAGAACCGGATGACCTAGAGTTCTTCAGGATGATTTATAATTAAAAAAATATATTTGCACCGGAAAAATTAAGATTCATGTATTTTTTCAGAAGAACATTCATGTCGGATGAATGTTTATAACCTTCCGGAACATTACCTTTCGCCACTCATATAATTACATACCGTGACCATTAGTCATCTACTATTTAGTCACACAACCTAGTATAAGTGGTCATATGTACTAGCTTTTAGCCACATAACTATGTAAAAACAGTGGTCATTGCTCACATTTAGCCACGCATAAAATATATACTTAATAGTTTTTTTATTAAGTAATAAAATCTACTCTTCCGTCACACAACATTATTTAAGCGTGGCCATACATTCATTTTTTGTCACATGAATAAAAAATCATAAAAATTTTTGTGGCCGTTTGGTTCATTTAGCCACTCTGTTTTAAGTGTGACAAATAAGTACCACATGTTTTTGTAAAACAGTGGCTAAAGCAACTACACCTGATTGTTGTTGTCACATAAACAAAAAAAATATGTGGCTAAAAGGGTCCAAAGGCTATATATTCGGCCATAAGTACAAAATATATGTAGCTAAAACTAGTGTTTCTTACCTTTGGCCACATTTTTTTCAAAACTGTGTCTATGCTTTCTAAAAAAACCATGGCCAAAGCCACATTTTGAAGTTTGCATATGTAGGAACATGATTCGATGGAGATTGGATTATTCAAAAAAAACCAAAGAAAACAAATTCTAAGTATAAAACAAACCAATCTCTGGAAAGTCTACCCGTGGAGGTACGCGTACCACCACGGGTAGACAGATGTCCGTAGTGGTGCACCACGATGGAGGTCTAGATGACTTCATTGAGTTGGGTGGTGGTACACTACGAGTACTCATAGTTAGGTGGTGGTACACTACCGAGCCAAAATGTTCAAATAAAAAGTTATTTTTCTTCAACCATTTTAACATTAAACCACCATTAAGCACTTCACCAATGGAACACTCGATTCCAGGTTTGCATTTTTCTTTTAATTTTTTTTCATTTGTGGTTAGTCTTCTTTATTTTTATTAGTTTATTTTGAGTCTAATAGTTTAGTTTAGTTTAGTTTTGTGTGCTTTTAAATAAAATCAGGTTCCAGTGATGAACGTTGATTTAAAGCTTGGAGGACGAGAAACATAACTCACAAGGCTTATTGCACTTCTCTTGAGAGTTTGTTCCATTTTTTTATTTTATTTATTTGTATTTATTTTTCTTTATTTGTGTTTGTTAATTTTTTCGTTGTTTCTCGCCTCACATTGAGGACAATGTGAGTTTCAAGTGTGGGGATGGGAGACTACGTCGTCATGTCTAGTTAGTCGAGTCAGTTTTGTTTTTTTTTTAGTATTAATTCTGTTTTGTTTGAAAGAAAAGAAAAAAATACAAAAATTTGAAAAATACAAAAAAAATTGAAAAATAAAAAAAAATCTAACTAAATCTGCCTTAAAATGAAAAATGATAGGTACAACTGGTAGTTTGTTTTCTAAATAAAAATTAATGAAGTAGAAAACATTACTGGTTAACGATGTATTGGTAGGCCCAACCGACTAAAATGCTTTATTATCCTAATTGTGTTTAAAATCGGTACTTAACGGAAAAGGCTAGATACTTACTGGGTTCCTGCCTTAGATTGAGTGATGAAGCTGAAACCGTCAAAAATAGAAGAAGGGTACCTTAATAGTTCATATGTATGTCTCTTAAATAATTTAGCACGCCAATTTCTTTTTATAAGAATAAATTCGAAATTGATGGCGCATCCATATTCTATTTTTTTATCCAATTTGAGCTCTTAAGTAGTTGTGTAATGGCCAAAACCTATGTGTTTCTCTTTGGGGTCGTGACTTGAAGGATACGCCTCTGGGTTGGGTATATGAGTTGAGATTTATATGTTACCCATCGGGATGGTGACTTGGTGGATGCATCCATGGATTAAAAATACTGAATTTTCCGGACATGTGTATATTTAAATATTATGGTGTGAGAACCTATACTTGGTGGATGCATCCATGGATTAAAAAAAAGTTAGCTCAAATAAATCATCATCCATTCATTCGTTAAAAATCCACTATTTTGGAGACATGTGTATATTTAAATATTATGGTGTGAGAACCTATACGGTTTAAACATGTGCCTTGACATATTCAGACAGAAATAGGCTAAGTTGTGATTTTTTAGTGTGGGATCCATATGGGTTAAATGATTAAGGATAATAAATAAATTTGATACATTAGGGGCTATAAAAGGTCGGTGGTTTGTTTTATCGGATAGAAATATTATAATTGCTATCAGGTTTGAGTATGCTAATTAAATTAAGGAAATGAATAATTCAAAGTTAGAAGACAATATTCCTAGTTATGATTCCATTACAGGTTTTCGGGGACGGAAAAAAGATAAGTGGGGCGATATTTGATGTGCTGCAAAACACATGAGTTTTCTTTTACGTTTTGTACCATTTTGATTATGTTTTGAGTCATTTTACTTGGTTTTTAGTTATTTATGTTTAAATGTGTCTTAATTAGTGTTTTTGGATCAATATGTAGCTAAATGATAGATCTCGAGGCCTGACAAGAGTTGGAGAATAAGTCAGGGTCAAAAAATAGAAGAAGAAAAAAGCTGAAGAGTTGGATCCAGATGTATCGCCCAGAAGAGGGATTGTAGCAAGCGATACGCTTGGACCTTAAATTCTAGAAAATTCAAATTCGGTATTGACCTGGCTATTTTGTCCAAGGCTTATCGCCTGGAGGTTCACTTGGTCCAAGCGATACGCGGGTACCCTAACTTTTTGTAAAAACCCTAAATTTGGCTATAAATTGGATATAACGATTTCTATTTGATTATCTTTCATACTTCCATCAAGTTGGGCGATTTTGGACGATTTTGAAGACTGAGATCGAGCTGGGATTGCAAGGGAACGTGGAGATCACACATTCGACTTCAAATCGTGTGTCGGGTTTCTATTCTATCTTATGATTTCTTGTTAATTTATGTTTTTGATGTTCTTTCGGTTTTATGACTATTCATGATGGATGATGCTCTAGTAAAATACCCTTAACTTACTGTTTTGATGCACATGAATACTTGAATTGGGTTTACAATTGTTAGTTAGTTCTTGCTTTACTTGCGGATGTCTTTCGGTTTGAGTAAGGTAACTGGATTGTGTGAGTATGTGCTTATAATTTGATACGATTTACTACTTTAATAATGTTGGGATTTACAGTGGATATCCGGGTTATCGATTTTCATTTTTTATCCTATTAAAACCGATTTAATATATAAATTAATACCAGATTAATTTAGCAGCGGAAACGATTTAATTAAACATGTCAATATTATCAATCACCGTATGCGACAAAAACATAAAAATATTATATATAAAATAAATAAAATATATATCTAAGCAGGTTAGATATACCTTGGCGGGATTCGAGCAACTGCTCGAGACACCCGGATTCAATGGACTCTCGCAAGTATGAACTGAGACGTCCGACTCGAACCGGTGAGTCAGGTCCTCAACTGTGGCGGCGGCCATCGGCGGCGACGGCAATGGTGGCGGCGGTGGTAGGGTTACCACGGGTGGTGGCGATGGGAATGGTCCCCACAAGGATCTCGTCACCGGTGACTGGCGGTGATGCAGTGACGGTGGCTGGCGGATAAAGCGGGGCGGGCCACGACGAGGAAACGGGGCGTGGTGGCCTCGACTGCGCCGACTCGGGTCGCGGCTTCGGCTTCGGCTCGGGCTGCGGCTTCGGCTCGGGCGGCTACAACTTCTCTCTCGATTCGGGAACAAACACTGGCTAAACGGGGATCCATCAGTCGGGCGACGTATGATGGTGGTGGCGTCGGGCGGCGATCGGCGGCGGCAGGGTGGTGGCGCCGGTTGGGGATCGACGTAAGAGGGAGAGAGAGTGGAGATTAAGGTTCTCCCTTTTGATTGCTTGCTCTCCACTCCTCTAATCCCTATTTTAATAATAGGAATCGTAGACCGGGGTTCCGACGGACTGGGCGCGGTCGCGATTTCCTCTAGTCCACCAAATTTACCAGTCTGTTAATCCAGTAACAACAGGGCCAGTCCGTTTAATTTATTTGCAAGCGTTTTTAGCCGTATATATTTTGTCGTTTAATTAAATAAATAATCAAGTATTTATTTAATTTGTCATACAGTTCGTTTTAATACTAATTAGCAGGTAATTAGATATATAGTCCGTTGACCCAGGTGTAATTCTTACGTGTCAATATCGGTTGGGTTCGTTAATTCGTTGTGTCAGGACACCCTGTTTCCAACAGTCTCCCACTTAGACTGAACGCGACAATTTAACGAGCGCAGTCAGAGGCACTCTAGCTATGCATGGCTACACCAACCAACATTGGCACTTTAAGTCGTCAGCCAAAGTATATCTGATTGTAGATCAAGCAGACTTATGACTTATGCATTCATTGTCATATGTTCCTTTCTGTATAAGACATTGATGAATTATGAGACATGGACTCTCATATATGATTCATCGATTCTTGTTCTCAATAAAATTCGAAGTGATCCAACAAACACACAGTAAGTTTGGGTGATGCCTCACACTTATCACTTGGAATCTACGAGGGTGCCTTTATGTCTAACAGTTGCCGAAGCAAAAGTACATAATTTCTTGTTGAGGCATACAACTCCCACTAAACCTCAGAGCCATTCCCAAAAGTAATCGTTATGGTTGGCAGTTAGGCGACAACGTTAGGCTACAATCAAAGAATGTTCTTTGGTAGAAAGGAGTTCGAATATGCATCTCAGGTCTAAGGATACATTAGAGCATGCGTTAATCAAGCAAGCAAGACTTCCATGGTTGCGTTGCATGATGCGAGTTACGTCCAACGTCATTCACCAATGTGGTCCGTGAGTTTGAACGTTAAACGTCTTTAAGGTTCAAGTAGTCATAATAGTCTTACTTCAGTGTAGCTCCCATTAAACTAAATGACTACGGACATTTAGAACAAGAACTTATTGTTCAAGGATTAAACGTATTAATATTGAACACAGTTATGTAATTCATTATTGCATAAAACAGATGGAATAAGAATAATATAGATAACTGTCGATGTTCATTTATCCAAATACTAAATCATAACATGTCTTTAGCTAATATAAGCCCTATGGCTCCTCTGTGGCGTATATGAGTCTCTTGAGTCATAGGCTTAGTGAAGGGATCAACTAAGTTTTGATCTATGTGTACTTTGCTTATTTTAATCTAATTTATGTCGACTACTTCTCTTATGTAGTGGAACTTCTTCAGGATGTGCGTGGCTTTCTTGTGAGACCCTTGCTCTTTGGCTTGAGCTATAGCACCTGTGTTATCGCACAACATCTTGATTGGCTACCTAATGCTTGGCACAACATCGAGATCGGATATAAATTTCTTCATCCACACAGCTTCCTTAGCAGCTTTTGAGGCAGCTATGTATTCGGATTCAGTAGTAGAATCTGCTACTACTGTTTGTTTTGTGCTTCTCCAGGAAACAGTCCCTCTGTTAAGAGTGAATACGAATCACGACTGTGGGCGAGAGTCATCTCAGTCAGTCTGAAAACTGGCATCAGTGTAACACCTTACAGTGAGCTCTTCATCAACACCTCCGTATATGAGAAACATATCACATATGTTTCTCAAGTATTTTGGTATGTTCTTTACAGCCGTCCAGTGAGCTAGTCCTGGCGTCTGTTGGTATCGAATAGTCACACTTAGTGCATACGAGACATCAGATCGCATGCAGAGCATGGCATACATGATAGATCCAATAGCAGAGGAAAATAGGATCGATGCCATTTGGCTTATCTCTTGCTCCGTTTTAGGTGCTTGAGATTTGTCCAAGATTGTTCCCTTAGTCATGGGAACGGCTCCTTTCTTGGAGTTGCTCATGTTGAACCATGCTATGATCGTATCAACGTATGTGTTTTGACTAAGACCCAAAAGGCGCTTAGATCGATCTCTGTGAATTTTAATTCCCAGAATGTAAGCAGGTTTTCCAAGATCTTTCATAGCGAAACAAGATGAAAGCCATTTCTTAACTTCGTTAAGCATGGATATGTTGTTTCATGTGATCAGTATATCGTCTACGTACAGTACAAGAAACGATATAGCGCTCCCACTTTCCTTTCTATAAACACAAGGTTCATCTTTATATTGATCAAAACCAAACTCGTTGACCTTTTGATCAAAACGAAGATTCCAGCTTCGAGATACTTGTTTGAGTCCATAAATGGACTTACTCAGCTTGCAAACCTTGTTTGGATTCACTGGATCGATAAAACCATCAGGCTGAACCATGTAGACATCTTCTTCGAGTTGTCCGTTCAGGAAAGCGGTTTTAACATCCATTTGCCATATCTCATAATCATGGTATGCGGCTATGGCAAGGAGAATCCTGATCGATTTGATCATGACAACATGCGAGAAGGTTTCATCATAGTCAATCCCTTGGGTTTGTGTGAAACCTTTCGCTACAAGCCGTGCCTTATAGGTTTGCACATTTCCATGCATGTCAGTTTTTCTTTTAAAGATCCACTTGCTCCCTACTGCCCGTGAACCAGGGGGTAGCTCAATTAATTCCCGGACATGATTTTCACGCATGGATTGCATCTCAGCGTTCATGGCTTCAAGCCATTTCTCAGATTCTGGATCTGACATAGTAGCTTTGTAGTTGGTAGGCTCATCGTTAGAATCGGCTACTAACAGAACGTCAAAGGCTTCATGATAGCCAAGGTATCTTTCGGGCTCTTTGCACGTCCTTTCGCTCCTACGAACGCTTGCGCTTGTGCTTGGATCTGATGGTGCGACAATCATTTGTCGGTCAGATGCAGCGATCATTTCGGGGTTAGGTGTATCTCGAATCTCTTCAAGATCCACTGGATCACTATTTGTTCCTTAAGTAAGAAACTCTTTCTCAAGGAACTTACCTTTCCTTTTGATGGAAATAGTATTTGCACCAGGATGGTAAACGTAATAACCAGTATTACCATAGTATCCAACGAAAGTTACCTTTTCGCCTCGGGGATCGAGCTTGTTGTTAGATTCGCTGGTGACATAAGCTTCACATCCCCATACCCTGAGGTATGATAGTTTAGGAAGAGATCCATGCCATATCTCATAGGGGGTCTTCTCTACTTTCTTGGTCGTTGCCAGATTTATTAGACGAACAACGGTTAAGATGGCATACCCCTAAAAGGAGTAAGGCATGGTGGTCCTGCACATCATCAATCGAACCATGTTAAGCAGAGTTCCATTCCACCTTTCACTTACCCCATTTAACTATGGTGTTCTAGGAGGAGTAGGTTGTGAAACAATTCCACATTCCTTCAGATGATTCAGGAATTCAGCGCTTAGGTATTCACCACCTCTATCAGATCGAAGTATTTTAATAGTTCGACTCAGTTGATTTTGTACTTCATTTTGAAACTCTTTGAACTTTTCAAAAGTTTCATGTCTGTGTTTCATCAGATAGACGTAAGCATATCTGTTGTAGACATCGATGAAAGTCATGAAGTATTGTTCGCGATTCCTCATCTCGGTTCGAAAGGATCCACACACGTCAGTATGAATAATGCCTAACAATCCTTGGGCCCGTTCACCTATACGGGTGAAGGGTGACTTGGTTAGTTTACCAGATAAGCATGACTCGCACTGAGCGAAGGTATCTGCATCTCGGGACTCAAGAATCCCAGCAGTCTGAAGCTTCTTAATGCGAGCCTTGCTTATATGACCAAGTCTATGGTGCCATAACGAGGACTCGTTCTCTCAGCTTTGCTTCTTTTACAAACATGATAGAGCTGATCGATTGTTTGAACATCTATCTCATATATACCATGTCGAGGTTTAGCCTCTAAACAAAAGATATCATTAAGGTAAGCAGAAATTGAATATCCATTAAATTTATACCGAAATCCTTATTCAAACAATGAATAGACAGAAATAATGTTCCTGGATAAACCAGGTGCATACAAACAGTTAACTAAAGTAACTACAAGGCCAAAAGAGCATGAAAAATAATATGTGCCGATAGCAAGTACTGGGACCTTTTTCCTGTTTCCAACGATGAGGTCCATGCAGCCTTGTTCTGTCTTCTACCACTCTGCAAAACATTAATGATGTGATAACCACATCCAGTATCAAATACCCATGAATTGGAGGAAACAGTGAAAAGTTCAATAACATTTATTGACATACCTGATGAGCAATCCTTATTAGGGTTCTTGGTCATCTTCAGCTTTGCAAGATAAACGGGACAGTTATGACGCTAGTGTCCTATTTTGTTGCACTTGTAGCACATGCGCTCCTCAGGAGGTTGCACCTGTGGTTTCTTGCCTTTGCCTTCTTTAACCTTCTTGGCTTTGGAGATCTTTGTATTGGCAACTCTGAGCACGTCCGGCGTGGTCCTGATCTTCATGTTGGGTATCAACGGAATAACCTCCTCGGTCGACTAAGCCGAACAATTAATCGCAAGAATGCAATAATGTTCTGGCAAAGATTTGAGCAGTACTTCAAGAGCCATCCCGTCTGAGATGGAGTAGCCGAGGTCGATCAGCCTGTCGCGATACGCTTTCATCAGTATGACAAGATCGTATGGCGAGGACTCGCTAGGCATGGAGCAGTTCACGAATTGTGAAAGTGCCTCGGCTCGCTCAGTCCTTTGACCTAACTCAAAATAAATCCTTGAGTTTACGCATGATGTCATAA
Source organism: Deinandra increscens subsp. villosa (assembly GCA_039602395.1). Lineage (NCBI taxonomy): Eukaryota > Viridiplantae > Streptophyta > Magnoliopsida > Asterales > Asteraceae > Deinandra > Deinandra increscens. The sequence goes on from JBCNJP010005593.1 coordinate 24,425, forward strand.
GCATACATTCCCATGAAATTGTACCGATAATCCTGAGTCATGCTAGATAACATCAGATCAGTGGCGTCCTTATCATCGTCAATGTGCTTTTTGAGCTCAGATCGCGAGTTCTCATTTAACAAGTAAGATGGAATACTCGTGATAGGTCGGTCAATAACATAAAGTTTCCCGAAGAGCCTTAAAAGGTTCCCCAGGGTAGTCTGCCATGCGAGAAAGCCAGTCTCAGTGAAGGGGTCGAGTTGTACCATTGAACTTAATGGAGGTGAGTTTTCACTAGCCTTCTAAAATAAGCAAAGTAGATATAAATTAGTATTTTCGATGTTTTGTATTTCTATAAAAATAAGTTGGTAAAGTTTATTTCAAGAAATCGAGAATTTGTTTAGGCGACATTGCTTGAGGCCGCCAAATTGAGCCTCATGAGCAAGGTCGTGTAAATAAACTGACAACGGTTGTCAGTTGTGAGACTCAAGTCACAACTCTCGGCATGAGGCTGCTATATACATGCTAGTGTATGTATTTTGCGATACGTTTAGCCTCATCCGTGCCCACTTTAGCAATATACACCCGTAACGCGGTGTTGAAATACTCCAACACTACAAACATATACGTCTAAAGCGATAGTAATCCTAAATGGTCGATGTGACAGATACGGTGTTGAAATACTCCAATATAATCACCTTAGAAGGTACCCTCGGCACCAAGTGCGGTGTTGAAATACTCCAACACTGATGCTCCGGTAAGTACGTTCCAAGTTCGACTTGAGATGGGATGTGCACGAACTATCAGTTTTTAATAATTACCATATAGGGATATTAATTACTTTTAATTTTTAATTATCGTCAGACACGAACGATAAACCCTATCACCACTCGGGACTAGTAAATTAATTTAACCTAATTAAAATTACTAAGTTGTCACGAATGGCATATTGTGTGTTAAACGGCATAAGGTCTTGACCTCGCTCGAGCCATGCAAGCGAGATCATAAGGGACTTATTTAAATAAAATTAAATAAATTAAATGGTGAACAACCAAGTAGGCAACTCAGTGCGTTCTTGGATCCGGTTCAGCTCCCACTTGCTTCGACATCCCTCCGGCGTGTGTCTAGTCTTCGAGTCTTGGTTTTACAAAATTTACAATTACCAAAAAAGTAGTAACCTAGCTCTAAATTTTGTATAACTTTGAAACCCTAAAACCGGGTCCAATAAACCAAAAATTCGAAAAACACAACTGGGCCAAAACATTTGGGCCAACCAGAGAAAAAACAAACACGCCACATCACATACAATCATGCAATTTCAAACAAGGGGTCGGTTGTAACACACAATAATAAAATTTAATAGAATTAAAATTAAACAAGTAAAATTAATTCTAATTCGCAATTTGGATATAAGTCAAAATTACGAACTACATGTTATGAAAAGACCGGTTCTGATTTGCGCTCGGTGATAATAGCTCTGATACCACTGTTGGGTTTACAGTGGATATTCGGGTTTCCAATTTTCATTTTTATCCGATTAAAACCAATTTAATATATAAACTAATTCCAGATTAATTTAGCAGCGAAAACGAGTTAAATTAAACATGCGAATATTACTGTAACATGATCAATCACCGTACACGACAAACACAGAAACATATTTATTTAAAATAAATAAAATATATATATCTAAGCACGTTTGATATACCTTGGCAGGATTCGAGCAACCGCTCGAGATAACCGGATTCATTTGACCTTCGCTAGTACAAACTGAGACGTCCGACTCGAACCGGCGAGTCAACTCTTCAACTGTGGCGGCGGCCATCGGCGACGGCGGCGGTTGTTGTAAAACACTGAGATGGATCCTACTAATGCATGATCACGATCGATTCGGTAATTCATGAGGTAAATAACGTTCCGTTTGATTGATAACAAGCTCAAGATTACAGAGAGAGATAAGAGAGCAAAACACTACAGATTACACAGAGTTAAGAACTCAACTCTCACAACTACTCTCAAACACAAGAGCTTAAACTATTTATATGGTTCTGCCCGGCGTACCAATTAACCCACGTACCAGATGCTCCGTGGCTGCATACCACCTGGTCCGTCCACTGGTACGCTGGGACCAGAACTTACAAAACGACTAATACAATGACAAAACGCCTAGACTTAGCATTAGACATCATAACATGTTCTAACAAACTCCCCCTTGTCTTATGCTAGTCTTCAGAAGCTTTTGTCTTCGTCTCTTTCCAATACTGTCTTCGGTTATTTCCAGCATGAATACCAAAAGCATAGCAATCTCTGATCACTCTTTGAAACTGCAAGGCTTGCTCAGCATCCTCAGCCTTGTATAGAACTTTGTTGTGATAGAGCTTGTCGATATCAGCTTCAGACAGATTAATCAACCACATAGGATCAAAAATCCTAACCACCTTGTTCTCTTCCTTGACAATAATCACTGCTTCTCCCGTATACTCATCATAGTACCACCATCTCAGAGTCTCGATAAAATTTTGTTCTAGACTTTTCAAAGGTATCTTCTTGAGTTAAATAGGCTTTTTGTATTTCTAAACCACAACTGCTCTTCCTGTTTTCGGATGAATATCGGTTGGATGATCAGTATACTTCGGCCTTTGAGGATTTAAAAATGTTAATCGCTTTTGACATTCTTCAAGCAACTTGTTTTTAAAGAATTCGGCCGACGGATGTTCACCATAATTCATGAATGGCTTTCTAGATAATTCCCTCACATCACAGACAGGTAAAGTATCAAATCTTTTTGCGTTCTTCAAGTAGATAATGCCAAATTCTTTCTTAATAGCATAACACTTGAGCTGTGAGTCGAACATCTATCTGATAATATTACCAGTGGCTACACCTCTGTTTTCAAAGAATTTCTTCTGATCAACAGATTTTGTTGGTTTCACCACAGGTATCTTCTTCGATCTTTGTTCCTTCATCCATTCATCAAACAATCTTCGTTTCTCTTGTTCTTCAGAAAAACTGTCAGATTCAGCTGAGCAGGTAAAGCTTTTAACAAACTGTTTAGCTGCTCACCCAGAGAAAGATAGATTTGTTAAAGTTGAGCAATCTCACGATCCTTTGACTGATCACGAGATACCAACTCTTTCACATTATTCTTCAATCCTTGAATTTCATTAGCTTGTTGACGATTCGTATACTCTAATTCATCAAGTGTAGTTTGATGCAAAGCAAGCTTTAAGTCAGTAGAGGAAATTGTTGATGTTGTAGGAGAAGCAGTAGTTGATGCAGAAGAAGAACTTGACGAATTTCTGACAACCAATCTTCTAACAGGTGGAATACTAGAACTTTGAACATTTGCAGTTTTTGTTGTTGCTTGACTTGAAATAGAAGACTTTGAGGAAACTTTTTGCTTCTTGCTAGGCGGACTGCTACCAGCCTTTCTAGCATCAGCAAGGAACGAGCCCTGTTTTACCATCATCTTCGGTCTTGACATATGTTTCACACGCTTGCCAGTAGCGACCATTGGGGCTTTTCCTTTATCACCAGTCATTTTTTGTTTCGTTGATTCCTCCATAGATGGAGTATAAGATGGATCATCATCATCTTCTCGATCAGCAAATCGTTTTGGCAGATGCTCAAATCTAGAAGTATCTTCATTTCTTGAAGCCAGATAAGCTAGATGAGCTTTAGAACCTTTCTTCACATTAAATACTCTGGTATTATGCAATATTTCCGCATATTCACTAGAATCAGAACTTGTATCAGAAGAACTTTCATTATCATCATCTTCAGAAACATCTTTTGTACCAGCTACATCATCTTCTCTGTCAGGAATGATTGGATCATACTTCACCCTTCTTAGCAATGCAACCATATCAATATGATCAAACTCTTTTGAAAATGATGGTTGATCATTGAATCTCAAAACCCTCCAACATCGTCTTCAGATACAATAACATTGGTTTGAAGAATCCTTGCACGAATCACCGAAGGTACCACTGAACAGTCCACTTTGGCAGAAGTCCAAACATGGTGAGTAAATCATTGTAAGGTGTACATTCGTGAGTAGCAGCATAATACATTCTCGATAATTGCAAAAACTCAAATATGTTTCCAAAATGAGATCGCCATTTTGCAGATGCCCCGAGATAAGCACAAATGTTGTGTTCATCGTTAGAATTTAACGCTACCATATCTAAAACATTCACAAACACCGATTATCATTAAAATCACTAGATATGATCAAAACCGCCTACAACTGACTCTAATTTGACTCTAATCGCTTAAAAATGAAGTTTTGAAAAACATTATCAACGGACCATGTCACGGACCACATTGGTCAGACGGACCACATCTGGTACGGGATGGACCAGAAAAGTTGACCACGTACCAGATTGGTCAAACGGACCAGATACGGACCACATTGGACCACGTATCAAATCTGGTACGCTGCGTACCATGTGGTACGGCGGAAGAACAGTTCATCCGAAGAGTCAATCGTGATTTTAACATCCAAAATAGTGTTTGTGATGAAATTGGCCACTGAGATTTCATTCTATACTAAAAACTGACTTAGTACATGTAATCAAAACCCATTGAGATACCCTCTAACCCCGTTCACCAACCCCGGGTTCGGTTTCGCGAAAAACCGAATCTTTAACCTCAAAAATTAAGAGATTGAATCGTTAAACTGAAATCCAAAACCATGAGAAGATGCGCCTTCATCGTACCTACCTATAGCAACAAAAATCTCGAGCAGAGGTTCGTTATACACAGAGAAATCGTACAAAAACAGTATCTGGGGGTTTAGGGTTCGCAGAGCTTTTTGTATGTGGTACGTAGGTTATGCCGAACACGTACCACATTTGACCCTTTTATATGCAAAGTGGTCCGCCGGGCGTACCACATGGTACGTCCGGACCATATTTCCTTTGAAATTCCCATTTTGCCCTTAAACCCTTAAATTTGACATTTTACACTCAAAAATCCAAAATTTTCCAAATTGAAACATGACGAGCTGATTCAAGCTTCGATTATGGTTTTTTCAACAAAAATTTACCGTTCCTGTATTCAGACGCGGAAATAAAATCTTTTTGAATTTTAGCAATTTTATATCAAAACACACTAAAATCTTTTTTATTTTTTCTGAATAAGAAATAAAATGCAAAATAGAAATATAAATGCAATAATTTATGTTTTTGTGAGAAAGATCGAAACATGAGATCATACGAGTGAGATGCACTTAACACATTTCAATTTCAACCTAATCAGCATGCAAGCCAAGCAGTTCACGAATACAACATTTTCATGTTTATTTCAGTCAAATCAAATCAATTTTTACTGCTTTGTGATATGAATTAATTGTATTTATCAATCACAGAAATCATGGTACCCACAAATTCAAGTAATTGAGAATCTGACTTATGATATTTTTGATTTTTCTCTTATTCACCACAGAATTTACAAATATAAGTAGTTCATAGTGTTTCATGCAAAAAGAAATCAGAACCCTAAACAAACATCGACCTTGTGAGCACGCAGAGAAAGTCCGATTGTTTAGGAAAATTAGAAAGCAAAACAAGTTGAATTGTATAACCCAACAAAAATCAGGTCGGTACTCACGTACACGCAGAGAAAGTCCGATGAGTTATACGAAACACCAAGAAAAATAAAGCAGAACGTCAAATGAACAACGATCAGGTCGATCTTTCGATACGCAGAGAAAGTCCGATCGTTTGACAAAATAAAGAAAATCAAACAAGTTTAATTCTTTCAAAAGAACGCATGCATACACTAGAACACTTATTTATTCTCCTTTTGAATTTTTTCTTGCTAATATCAAGATTACATGACCACAAGAATCATGTTACACCACAGATTTCAGTCAGGCGTTATGTTTATATCATACTAGCAAGTATCAGATGTTGATTGACACATTCAATGAAACAAACAAGAACCTACAGCCTTTCAATCTAGTTTATCCATGGTCAGTAACATTCACTGATGACTATCATTTCTCACGAGGTTGGATCACATTTCTAAATTTTTAATTTTTCCATTTTTTTATGCTTTTTCATTTTTTAATACAAGAAAACACACTCTTTTTGTATTTTTCCATAATTCTCCCCTAAAACAGCAGAAACAAAAGAAACAGAACAAAAATTTAAAAAAAATGATCAACTGAATCAGGTTACTTGGCATTCAACCGAGTAACCCCATTGATTTGCAATAAAAATTGAAAGCGAGTTTTATCAAACGCTTTAGTGAATAAATCAGTCCTTTGAAAATCCGTGTGAATTTTCTGCATATCAATTAGTTTCTTCTCATAGCAATTACAGATAAAGTGATATCTTATGTCAATGTGCTTAGTTTTTGAATGCTGAACAGGATTTTTCGTGATGGAAATAGTAGCCGAGTTATCAATGTAAATGGGAGTAGTCAGAATATTCAAACCATAGTTGCGTAACTGCTGTTGTATCCACAGAACCTGTGAACAGCAACTGGAAGCAGCCACATACTCCGCCTCAGCAGTAGACGTTGCAACCGAAGTCTGTTTCTTACATTACCAGGACACTAGTCTCTCCCCCAAAAATTGACATCCAGCGGTAGTAGACTTGAAATTAATTTTACAGGCGCCGTAATCTGAGTCAGAATAAGCTGATAACTCGAACTTATTATCATTAGGGTACCAGATACCGAGATCCGAATTACCCTTCAAATAAGCAAAGATCCGTTTTACTGCTACCATATGTGAAGCCTTGGGAGCTGCCTGGTACCTAGCACACAAGCACACATCAAACATAATATCAGGACGAGATGCAGTTAATTACATAAGGGAACCTATCATAGCACGAAACAATGTCGTCAACATTGTCCCCAGATTCATCTGGTTCAAGGCCATGTGAAACCTAGATAGGTGTACTCGGAATCCGGACATCTCCAATTTTAAAACGAGCCAAAATATTGGACACATATTTTGTTTGATGCAAAAATATGCCTTTGGCAGACTGATTAACTTGAAGACCCAGTAAGAAACCCATCTCCCCCATAGAACTCATCTCGAACTTCATTTGTATGACACGCTCAAATTCCTTGCATAAGTTGTCATTGGTGCTTCCAAAGATAATATCATCTACATAAACTTGAACAAGAAGCAGATCCTTCCCAAACTTCTTTGAAAACAGTGTACAATCCACTTTACCACGTTGAAATCCATTTTCAAGCAGGTGTGTAGAAAGAGTCTCATACCAAGCCCGTGGTGCCTGATGAAGACCATATAAAGCTTTGTCTAGCTTATATACTCGTTTAGGAAACTCTGGATCATAAAAACCAGGCGGTTGCTTCACATAAACTTCTTCACGAATTTTCCCTTTAAGAAACACACTTTTGACATCCATCTTATATACTTTGAATCTATGATGTGCCACGAAAGCTAGAAATATCCTGATAGCCTCAATTCTTGCTACAGGAGCATATACTTTATTGAAATCAATGCCTTCAATCTGAGAGAAACCCTGAACCACTAATCGAGCCTTGTTTCTGACGATGATACCGCGATCGTCCTTCTTGCATTTGAAAACCCATTTCGTTCCACAAGGTTCTTTAGAATTAGCGGGTAGATCAACGAGATGCCAAACTCCTAATTTCTAAAATTGCTGAAATTCTTCCTGCATCGCTTCTACCCAAGAAGCATCGTCTAATGCTTGATCAACATTGGTAGGCTCAACTTGAGACAGAAAACACGAGTGAAATACTTCATTCTGAACACCAGAATCCTAATTTCAGCAATTAAAGCATCAACAGAATCAGCCAATTGATGTCGTGTGCGCACTCCAGAATTCGTATCTCCAATATTATTTTCTTGAGGATGTATGTTATGAATCCAAAGCGTAGTAGAAAAGACGCGAACGATGACGAGCGGCGGATCGGTAACTGATCGAATGTAATCAAGATGAACACAAACAAGTAAATAAGAATGCTTCGTATTGAATCACAAGAAGTCACATGTACCACACTCTCTGGTTACCTCACAGACACAAAGAACACTCAGACTTGACAACTCTAAGATCTGGACCACTTCTACTATATAACTCAAATGAACTAAACACAAAGTATTTATACTAATCTACTGTCCAACGAACCATTTGGTTCATTGCCAACAAACCATTGGTTCGGCTCTTGGTTTGTTGATACTAAGACATACAAAATCCAAGCTCTATTAGATACAGCACACTGACATAACGACGCATACAGATTATGCTCTTATAGACTCCCCCTTAACGTGTGATGTATCTATATTTTCAAAAACTTGTAGCAGCTGATCTTCAACCTTGCAGTAGCAGATCTTCAACTTTGAAATTCTTTAGAACAACAGAACTTGCATGGTGGATCAGGACTTGTTGGGCTATACTTTAGAGGCATGAACATTAGATCTTTGGGCTTTAGTTTTAGACTGGTTTGGGCTTAGTATTTACGATTGGGCTTGTGTGGGCCGATTTTGTTGTGTTTATGACTAAGAGTAGGGTTTGTAATGGGTAGTATATAAACCCATAGTGTTTATGATTTTCTAGGCTTTTGGATTACGATTT
>JBCNJP010005596.1:0-21418 GCA_039602395.1 Deinandra increscens subsp. villosa
TGTTTCAACATTTGCTTTCGACTCGCCTTAATGTCTGGATTTCCCTCATAGGCCACAATCAAAGCATTCCAGAGATCCTTTGCTGTTTTGCAGTGCTTAAATCCTTGAGCAATGTCAGGTGTTAGTGCCATGGTCATAATTGCAAATGCCCTCTCAGCCTTGTTACATCTTTCCCAGTCATCATCATCAAACTCTTCTTCAGTCTTAGCTTTTCCAGCTTTAGCTCCTTCTCCATGTGTAGGTACATGTGGTCCATTAATCACCGCTCTCCACAATCTTAAGTCAACACTCTTCAAGTGCTTTTCAAACCTATACTTCCATTCCAAAAAGTTATCCGCTGAAGTAAGTCTAGGTGGACGCGTGATAGAGCCAATCTCGAAGTCCAACTTCTGATACATACTTGGTTCAAAATCCATTTCGAAAGCTCAGGGAACCTAAAACTAATGTCCAAATGACCAAAATAAGAGATTACGATAAATGTCACTTGATTACGATCGTAAACAGCTAATTACGATCGTGAACTCTGTTTCCGATAAAACTCCAAATCGTGAACACCTTAACCGCCTTAAAATGTCGTAAACTGAGATTACGATCCCACGATTACGATCCCTCAATCGTAAACACACGTTCCCGATAAAACAAAGTCGTAAACACCGTTTGCGATCCTGCAAAGTCGTAAACGTCGATTCCGAGAAAAGTACAATCGTAAACACGATATGCCGAGTCGGAAACACGATAAAAATCGGATCTTGAAGTCGCAATCGCCAAAGTGATGAAGATCTTCAACAACCTCAGTCGTAAACTCACTGAAAACCCAGAAAATGCTATCGTAAACACCCAGAAACTCGAAGAACAGCAGCAGCAAATGTCGTAAACACCTGAAACCTTCGAGTCTTCAAACAACCACGAACACAAACCTAGAAAACACTTGAATCTATATCGTGAGAGCCTCGAATCTAAGATTCTTGGCTCTGATACCAATTGTCGGTCCGGAAATCTCCCAAACACACGATATCAAATCAAACACGAGTGCGGAAACCTCGTATAAGATCGATTCAAGAAGAATAGTAGAAGAAGAGATTCAATCTATGATAAAGATTAAATCTTGAATGAAGAACAACTACTATTGAAGCTTTATATCTGATCGTAAACAGTAACAAGCAAGAAGAAATCGTAAACTTGGATCGAAAAGGCTTCCATAAACGAAAATCATGAGGTGGTATTTATACCACCTCATACAAATACAAGGCCAATCATAAACATGAATAAGCCCAATCATAAACAATTAAATGGCCCACATGGTCTATAAACAAACTAAATTAAGCCCAATACTAATGATCATGCCTCTATATATCTAGCCCAACAACATTCAACAGTATTTCGGTATCCAATGATTTCATATAAAAAAAAAGTTATGTATTTATTATCGCAATAGTTATAAATTTATGATAAAACCATCGTAAGAAATAAAACACATATCACATATGACCATTATCTTATACTCTCACATAAAATGCTTATCTAAAATTAATTCCTCGAGTATAACTTTACCCTTGATACATTAATTTTAATTCCTCAAACAAATTTTTTTTTTCATGAACATGTTTACCCTCATGTTTATAATCCGAATGAGTAACAAAAATAACTACATGTCATGCATCGATCTAAAATATAAGATCAACCAAAATTCTAACCATGATGATAAGAAAAGCAACTTAAGAAAATCAATATAACATTTTGTAGTTTATAATAATTCATAACTTAAAAAAAAAACTGTGATGCGTACTTTATCTAAATCCGAAATAATAATTTAAAACTTCATTAAACGAACATTTAAAAAGATTAATTAATAATAACAAAATATTTGAGTTACTTAATTTTTGACCAAATCAAAGCTAGTTTTCTTCCCACTCGGCCGCTATCCTTTCTTTAATAAAGGAAAAAAACACCGGTTATTCCGCACAAAAGAATCTGAGATATTTTCCGTTTTAATTTACCGGCCGGCTGGAAAACCAACTAAACACTCATCAAATTCATATGCAAATAACTTAACTCAGTATCCATTCGACTTAACGGACAAAGGCAGAGAGGGATAAGTGTGTGATGATATGGATTTAAGTTGTTGTGGTGTTACATAAAGAGAAAGAGGGACAAGTGAACAATTGTTGCACTGAGATATGGTGTTTTAATGACATATTTATCGCCGATGATTAGCGATTTATCACTAGTAGCGGTTGTTAGAGATGGTAATGGTGGGTGACGAAAAGTGAGGGTCATTAGTGTTTATCTTGGGTAGAGTCGTGCTGATAACGTGTTGTGGAACAAGCTTAATAGCAAACAAAGAGAAAAGAAAATAAGAAAGAGATTTTATTATTGAATGGTGTATCTTACAATGTAATACAAATGACTATATAAGAGATGGAGAAATTTGGAGAGAAAGACGAACTATATTAGGAATTGATAACTATAATAATATATTATATTTATAATATATATATTATTAGGAGTTTCATGACACAATCTAAAAAATGTAGACCTATATAAAAAAAATTCACCATTGAATATCTGATCTAATGATTCTGATTTTGTATTTTTTTTTTTTTTTACTCATAAAGTTTAATATTGTTTTTTATTATTATTTTGGCTATTCAATTTAATACACTTCATACATACGATATTTGTAAGTTAAATCCAAATCCAATGTGGGAAGGTACTAAAAGTAAACAAAAAATTTTGAGTTCATCCCATAATTGCAAATAGCTATACTTATTTCAAGATGCTAAATCAATGAACTGGTCTAAGTTCAACCTCATAATTAATTGAACTAATCAGTTATATGCATAGAAGTCAGCCGGTTTAATTAAAAAAATGAGGGCACACAAGATCGAATGGAAGTTCAAGACCTCAACCACTTGATTTGGAACTAATTTGTTAACTATTATCAAACCTAATTTATAAATCATTGAAATGTTTTTTTTTTCTTCTAGAAGAAAGTTAGTGATTATGTTGAATATGTCAACTTTAACTAAGAAATCAAACGTCCAAACATTACGAAACAAGCAATTTATTCTCACAATGTGAGCTATTAAATCAGCGCGTTGCAACGCAATAGGGCCACATTGTTTAACGATATAAAGCATAAACAGTTTGTACCTGCACACCTGTGTGTTAAAATTCCCATATGTTTTTGTAAGAATCAAATTTAATGACTTGTTGTAGTGACTTGTACATCATGTTTGAAGGAGTTGTACTTCGATATTTGATAAACACAATGAAATGCAATAAAGGTTTGTAAAATAAGCCTTCAAACGGTTGTTTGGTTCTCCAAAATAATCATATGTTAGGAGAATGACCCATATCTAGTTTCAAGAAAAGCGCATAGGGTTATCATGACCCAAATCGACATCCAAATTGAAATACAACACAGAAAGATGATAAATCAACAAAGGAAAATCAGAACATCAGGAACTAAAAACACACCTTAGTAGCAAATTTCCTTAAACTGCAATGCACAACAACCTTTCCAAACAAAAAAAACACCAAAGCTGCATGCTGCATAACCTACACGCCAAAAAATAAAGCAACTAATCAACTACATAACAGAGGCAACAAGAGTAAATGAGTAATTCGGCAATAGATATGACCACCTAATTCAATGCATATAACAAAACCTAATAAATAATCTTGTTACTAACATATATACATAAATTATATTGCAAGTATCAAATAAAAAACGATAAAACACAATAATACTAAATTTATACCACATGTAATGGAATCAGAACAGGCCGAACTTCAGTCCAACCTACAAACAACACGTAATCAAAAGTAATATCACGAAAAACATGAACTCAAATACACACAACCTAAAATTTTAGAGTAACATAATAATATCCATTTCGTCACGAAAGTGATGGCTAAAATGTATTTGATGCATACAATGTGGACTCCTTAGTATTCTGAACAACAAATAAATTGTAATTTTTGTGTTCTTGAACTCGTGTATTTAGCTTTCAAAGCAGTAACTATTATTTGAAATCATGTATATAAAAACCATAATAAGTGCTTGTAAATTGGATGAAAAATCTAGACATTTTCTCCTAATTTTTAAAGGCAGTCGTCAAGAATGGTTACGATAACGAAGGATTCTTCAAAACATGAAACCAAAATAAAAATGGGCATGTCACTACAATTAACTGAGAAATCCATTGTGCCTTCAGCCATCAAGCGATTCTTCCACAGCAGGAACCGAATAGAAGGTTTAGCAACCTACAACGGCCTCTACATAAAACCCTAAGCAAATCATTAGATAGAAATTATGAAGAAAACGTCAATACAGTGACAGTATAAAGCAAAGAAGAAAAGGAACAACCCAAATCTAAGAGAACACAACATAATTTAGGGTTTAGGGCTATTAAAGGGGGAAAAACAAACACACGAATGGGAAATAAAAAAACACATACACATAGTGAAGTGAAAATCAATACATGTGAAGCACAAATCATCGATGGTTGCTCGCCCTATTGATGGAGAAAAAGGAATGCGACAGATATAGGTGATCGATTTAATGAGAGGCCGGACTGGTGGTTATCTTCTTTAAAAGTCGTTGTTGTTTCGTCGGAGAGAAGAAGTAGTAGAGGCTGTGAAAGTTACAATGGAGAAGAAAGGGATAAACCTTCCTATACCTCTTGCTGTGATGTCTCTAGTAAACTAAAGACATTATTTTATAGCTATTTTGCTTCAATTTATTCGCTACAAATAAAAACAAAAGTCCTTCAGGTATGGGTCTAAGACTATTAAGTTAGTATGGTGGTACCATAAGCAACAAAATTTGTTCTTTGTGTTTTAGAGATGGTACCATGGGGTTGTAAAGTGTATATATAAGATAATGTAGTAAGAAACTAACAGCATTCATACTCCCTTTCTCATTTATATCCTTATAATGTGACTAAAAACTCTACTTTTTAAATTTATATATTATTTTTAAAATCCTCTCACATCACATTCCTCATATTTATCCATATTCAATTAAATAATAGATATTTATTCTATTTTCTATTACTTTTTCTCTCTCTATCACTCACATCTACTCATAAATATAAAATAATATATATGAGGTGAATAGTGAACATCAAATATGAATGATGAATTTGGTTTCCCTTAAATTTATGGCAATAGGGAATAGGATGGAGTATTTTTTTTTTTTTTGATATTTTCCCCTAAAATTTGATGACAGGGTGTGAAATGGGGAATGAGTTACGAGAGCAGTCACAGCCCATTCCCCATAATTATGTGAATGCAAACCCTAAAATTTGAGATTTGCTTATAAGTGGTTGAGTAGAGGAAATAGAAAAAGTTTCTATTCATCCCTATATTTGATAAAAAAAAATTGTTGATTCCCTAAAATTTTATGGTTGGTTGTGACTGAAAGACAGAGAAAAGATGATGATAAGGGTATAAAAAATATTATTTAATTGTGATTTTGAGTGAAAGAGAGAAAAAGTAATGAAAAATATATAAATTATAGGGATGAAGGTGGAGAATGAGCTATGAATGTTGTAAGCCCAAATAGCCTTGATCTAATGAAAGATAAACCCCATGATAAGGGTTCAAACTTTGTGATGGACAAAAAAAATTGCCCTTACAAAAAGACCCAATTTAAATTCACTTTCATCAACCATTAACCAACCAATTAACCAAACTTCCAAGCCTAGCTAAAATTTTGAGTCCAGGTTTTATGAGATTAAGATTATTCACAATTTTTACATCAAATCTTATTCTTAAATTTTTTTAAAAAATGTAAGAACCGTCTATTTTTCTCCTATATCAACATCTTTATGTTTAAACCTTATACTTCTAAGGGATAAATATAAGGAAATAGTAAATATACCAATCCATTACACATCTATGATTTTTTTAAGGATAAGGAATGCGATATAAAGTATTTTTAAAAGTCGATAAATTTTATGAATAAATATATTTTTTTATAAATTATAATAAAGACCCAATTGTGAAACCATAACCGATGGATTAACAGAACCATTCATAACCGACCGTAGTTATCAGTTTGTGGTTAACCGAAATTTTATAGACTTTAATGTCATGATAGTTTCTTAAAATAAGCAAACACAATCCTAATTTCAAATTTACACATTTTATCAACCAGGATTTGAACATTCAACCACTTATAAATGACATATTTCCTACACTTACACTTCTGATGAACTAAGGAGGCTTTAATTCTTCGGTTACTAGTGTACACCCTTTAATAATTCAATGTATGTATACAACCAAACATGTTACCCCTAAATTTCAGTCCATTTTTTTTTTTAGCAAATTCTGATGATTTAGTGAACCATATGGAACCAGAGTAATAAACACATGCTAATAAATGATGTTTTCAGTTGTTTTGGGAGTGTCTAATGCAAACTATAATGATATGAAGTGTTATCTTAGGTCATTTACAATACCCACACCGAGCACCTCGGTGTGGGTGACATGACAAAAGTCAAGCTCGGTAAACCCATTGCATCATCTCGATGACTTGGTCTCGGTGGAAAGGGCAGGCACCGCTCCCCGATCCTCTTCCTGCGGTGGCCTCTCTCATGGCTTTTTATTGTTTGTTTTTTAATTGATTAAAATAATATTAATATTAAAGTGATAGGAGTGATATGTGAAAGGTGAGTATTGGAAGTGAAATGAGTGAAAGTTGAGGGGAGTGATAGGTGATGATGTGACGCTGAGTTGACAAAAAGTAACGTGATAGATGATAGGTGAAAGATGGGTAACTGGGTATTGTAAACCTTACATTTTAATTAAGTTACAAATACAATGATGGCAAGTGAAATCTTCTAACTAGTCGATATTACCAAATATGAAAGCTTGTTTTTTTTTTCATTCTTTTTTTATTTCATTTTTATTTTTTATTATTATTATTTTTTTTGCAAATCGAGGCTCACGTATACATAGGGTCCAGGAGGTATCTACTACTTGGTCTGATCCCTATCTTGTACGGCCATGCGAATCATTTAAATTGTGTTCTCTGGTTTTTTTTAGACATAATCACAATGGAAGGTGTCAAGTGTCAACGGTAACAAATACATATACTTGGGAATTTACGGTACGTACACTTTCTCATCCTTATTTACAAAAATGGGATACATGCAAAAGCATTCAATACATCAACTATATACATGTACCATCAATGATACACGTAAGGTTCTTTAATTTTAATATTATAAACTTCAACTCAAGAAAAGGGGCCAAGGGAACTTAGTCACATTATGAAGGGCTAGAGCATTAGACTTTAAATTTATGTGTTCTAAAAGAAAAGAGTAACATGCATGTTAATGATGACTTGGCAAATACAAATGTGGCACATGATGACGACGTGGCATTTATATTT
Source organism: Deinandra increscens subsp. villosa (assembly GCA_039602395.1). Lineage (NCBI taxonomy): Eukaryota > Viridiplantae > Streptophyta > Magnoliopsida > Asterales > Asteraceae > Deinandra > Deinandra increscens. The sequence goes on from JBCNJP010005596.1 coordinate 7,406, forward strand.
AATTTTATGTTCGATAACAAGTAAATTGACAGTGTGCATGTACATATACCTTTTTGGGTTTTTACTGCAAAATTAGAAGACTTGTATATTCTACTACTTAAGTGGCAGGTGTGAACATAAAATAATCTGTCATTCCTGAAAGATGATTGTAGTTTCTTATGAAACAAAGATTACAATAAGAGTTTAATATAGATGATAACTAGAGATAGATCGATGTATCTTATATACTAAAAAACGTGTGTTTCTCTACGCAAGGTCAAAAAGTAACCTTATTATTATTCTCTATATACACAATCAATAACCAATCTTCTTCATCAGTAGAGGAGGACGAAACATAGTTATGAAAAGGAAAACATGTCCCGTTGAAATGGACATGGCAAGCAATGTAGATATTGTCAACGAGAAGATCTAAGCATCTTTCACATTTGTCCCAATGATATGAGGTGATGATGGGAGACAGAGACTTGTTAACCAAGAGATCACAAGTTCGATCCCTGGAGCCCCCATGTTTTACCACAGTAGGCCTTTGAACGGTGGTTTTCCCTAAAATGGGATCAATTGATGTGCTAAGGCTACACATCCCACGAAAGAGTATGGTATTTCCCTCTACTCTCCCGGGTGTGAACACCCTTTCACCATTGGGGTTGCCTTGGTAACCAAGACGTAACAGAGTTATGATAGTAGTAAATATGATAAGGATATAAAATATATAAAAAAAATTAAAGGTTGAAAAAATAAATAGTGTTTATGAATATTTAAGTGAAATTGTTATTAAATTAAGTATTATTTTTCCCATGTGTAGCCTAAGATATTGATTTTGAATTATATTCATGTGTTCGATCAGGCCACAGAAGATGAAGCAGCTAGAGCATATGACTTAGCAGCCATAGAGGATCGAGGAGCAGCTGCTGTTACCAACTTTCAGATCAGCAATTATATGGGTGCTCCTCCTCCTACGGATGAACAGCATCATGATCACCCACCACCAAAACATGACGCCAGGAAATCTAAACAAGAAGATGATTCCGAGATGCAAAATCTCAAGTTTGAACAAGATAATCCTTGGAGCTTAAGTATGGAGTTGGGTTACAGGAGTTGGCTTACACTACTCCACGTGTCTTTTCTGACTATCCATTCGACAGGTCTAGAGGAGATCAGTTGAATTTGTTTAATGATAATGGGTTTGAGGCTAACATCGACTCCATATTCAGTAAGCCGGTTTCCACCACCAATGGTTGTGCCGAGTCGACTTCATCTCCATTGTTTTCTTCATCCTCATGGATGAGTTTTGGAGTTTAGGATTCGTTATTTGAAACTTATCAAGGATTTCTCTTTTTGGTTAGCCTTTTTCAGGTTTTTTTTTTTTTTTTTTTTTTTGTGGATTGACCAACTACAAGTGCATGGACAACTGAAAGACCAATTAGCCAAAAGAAATTTATACTATGGATGCTTGCTACAGTTTAAACAACAAGATTGATCTACCTCTGATTTCTAGGTTCTGAATCCTACGTTTACTCTACTACTGATGACTACTTGTTTTTCTTACCACCGGCTAGAATACGCTGGATTTGCAGCCCTCTGCTGAAAGCTTGGTTGAAAAGAAGTCTAGTTTGGAAGTCGTATACCATAGGGAACCATGCAAGTATGGCAACCGGAGTGAAAATCATTACGCCCATTATATACTCGTATCCTCTCCCCAATGCTTTCACCGAAGCCCACATTCCCAACGCCTTAACTAATGGCCTGCATGCTTGTGCTATCTGCATATATCACACTCATTCTCATATACTAGATTTGTTAAAACATTATAACTAACAAATTAAATGATTGATTAAGAAAACTATTATCAAACAGTATTTAAGAAATGAGGATATATGGGTGTGGTTATAATGGGAAATAGAACTCAGCATCAGTACCTGCAAGATAGCCCATCCAGTGGGTAAAAAGGCAAGTAAGCTTGCAAAAATGTCTCCCACAGTAAGTCCAAGGAATTGGAAGAGGATTACAAGCGTGATAATGAACCCCACAAAGAGGAACAGCTTCAGGAGTCGGAACATCAGCTGGAAATCAGCACTAAATTTCTTCCTACCCATTGATACGACCTGAAAATACATAACATCACTTGTTATAATGTGATGGAAGGCTAAAAGAATCAGGAATTAGGTTTTCGAACAGACCTTCAAGATGACTATAACAGCAAGAATTACAAGCCAGGATAGACCATAGATCTGTATCATGCAGGAGAAAACTTTCTTAATTCATTTCGATACAAAGTATGTTTTCTAGTACCCATGGCATGATAGGCAGGTTGTGTAACATGTCAAAACAGGTTTCAATCGATATAGCCTGGGTCAGGTTGGGCAGATGCACAAACACTTGTTTTCCATGTTTAAATATAATCAATGACTTAATTATTGATTATAAGAAACAACATTATTACTTTAGTAATTAGAACTTAGAATGGCATTAGATGAGACGTTTGACACGTTCCCTTTTGATTATTTTATTTGACCCATTTAATATAAAACACAACCCAAATCGCTCATTGATAAGTAAATGGGTCGAAATACTTACCATTATGCTTTTATCTCTTCGGCTGACTCTAAGCTGATATACAATTCCATACTGGTAAAAGAAGAATCTGAGAGAAAGAAGTAGTTCCATCAAACGTCCAAGAGGGCCGGTGAACTGGAGGTGCTCATGTTCCTCCTCCCACCAGGACTCCCAGCTCTTGTTAGCTGGAACACCGATACCACCGCGGTTGCTGATCCATGTTGACCAATCTTCCCAGTCTTCCACTATCTTCTGCCACTCAAATCCAGAAGGGTTGAATAGGAAGGGAGCAAACAACCAAGAAACTACTAAAAACCACATTGATGCCGTAAGGAAAAAGTAAGCAGTACTGCTGGTAGCTGCCGACCCATATGCTTGATAAACCACTAGCAAAATTAACAACTCAAAAGCTTTGGTAAAATGGCTCCTTGAATACATTCTGTAGTTTTCGGCAAACTTCTCATGTCTAACAACAAAACCACGCCCAGTGGCTCTGTACTTGGCCCCACCATGCAAAATCGTGCGTCCAAAATAGTGTAGCTTTGTACCAAGCGAGAATGTAAAGAAGACAGCGGCTAACTGGAGCTGCATGATGATCAAGTCACCTATGGCTGTTCTGAAGCCTCGTTCTAGTCCAATCTCCATGACCATGGGCAAGGCCATTAAAAGACCCAACTGAACTACAGACTGAGAAGCCATCACCGCTTTCAGAGCAGTATCCCCCCTTATTCTTGCTGATTTCATTATTGCTCTCTCTAATCCACTCAGAGACAGGTATAGTCTTCCATACAAGTATGCATACACTGTAAGGACCACCAGCTGGATGGTATTATTAACACAAAGCGTGTGTCAGCCCCAACCCAACATCTAAAAATCTGTTAACCATAATTTTAGTTGACTCTTTAAATTTCTAAAACAAATACCTTTTGCGTTGAATTCAATGGTAAATAAAAATTGAAAATATAACCTAGAATATATGCTTAAAGTATGTATTCAAGGCGATTGAAGAACTTTCGTTGCCGATACCTAACTCATGGATGCTTTAATGGTATTTGTTCTAGATGATCATTGTGTATTTAGTTTACAGCTAAAGAGGCCCATGGATAGTCAAATTAAAGCTTGTCGTTTAATATGTAAGTGATCTTAAGATACTAACCCTAGGCTCCTTTTAATGACAAGTGCCCTTTAAGCTAGAAATGAAATTAGTTCAAAATGGTTAATATAATTTGGTATAGCATGCTGGATATAGAAAAAGTTGGAAAGGAGGAAGGAGATTTTGTACGTGGTTAATAATGGGTGGTAGATTATTTTAAATCTACATAACATATCGAGTTAAACAACTTACCATAGAGCTGACATAGAAGCCAGTAGTCGTGTAGTAACATGATAACATCCGGAAAAAATCAAAGCGGTGGCCTAATCTGTAGATATCGCGACTTAGAGTTTGCTCCCCATTACCGCATGCCACTTTAGCTTCGAAGAGTGAGATTTGGTTAAGACCAACATCTCTTCCCTTACCAACTTGTATGTATTCATGGTGAGTTATATTACCACGTCTCAATGTTGAGTTGAACCCTACATTACTATGAGTTTCAATATAGTTGTCGAATAGATAATGAGTAGATCATGGTAAGTTCAGACTTCATCAAAGAGAATATAAATATACCTGCAAAGATGTCCTCACTTAGGTTAATGCCTTTTGAAGCCTTGCTAATGCCTCCTCGTGTTATATGGAAAATTCTATCAAAGACATCTGGATGCCCATAGTGGAACCGAACCCTGAAAGGATGCATAAGTAGTTCAAAATAGCAGCTTCTCAAGTCGTACATGAAAGATCATGTATATATAATTGATATCTAAAAGATGATAGATATCATGTACTGGCTCAGGTTACTTCAAATTATTACTCTAGGACCATCATAGTACTAGATGTCCTGGTTATATGTTCCCCTTGTTTCTGAATCTAATATATCTTGTACATTTTTCAAAACAATGCACCCCAAAGTATGAGCAAGGAAATGCATCTGAAAAAGTAACATGTTGACTTTTAGTGAGGTTTCAAAGAAGTGACATACTTTAGTGGCCTTGCAAGTACACGTTGACCAATGGTAACAAAGCTCGTTTCCTGATTTGACATGAACCACGCCAAAGAAGAAACACTGCAGCAAAAATATGACATCAGATACAGATCAAAATTTAAGCCCTGAGAGAAATGTAAAGCCAATTTAATTATTGAACCTTCCTGTAAAGATGTGTTCACGTACACCCAATATAGTTGGGGGCCTCACACCATGATCCTCATGAAATTCTTCAAGCAGGTTACGCATTTTGAATGCTTCTTCCAAGTAGTTGTCCTGTAACATGCACCGAAACAATAAAACTATATTTTGTTGAATTGAAAGTCAACAATAACTAATATGGGATATACCTGGTTCATGTCAATAGTCTGAAGAGCTTCCCCTCTTGTAAACACTATGGCATGGTTTTGATTCTCAGGCTTCCCTTCTCCTATTTTTGCCGATCCAGGTAACTTTATCCTGTAAATTTCCTTTTCACAAGAACAATATCATGGTCTTGCAGAGAAAGATCAAACATGAATCATGAACTTTCTGAGGTAAAATTATAAGGTTAGCTACCTGATCAAGATTATCTGCAGCTTTAATCAAGACAGAATAGAAAGCTTTGTGTGATTTTGCCCCTTCTCTTTCTTCAACTTCATCAATGTATGCCACACGAAGAGCTGGATTGCTGTAAACAAACAATTGAGAGGGAGGCAGTTATATCATCAAATCATAAATATACGTGAAAGAATCTCTATCTTCCCATGAAAAATACTTACTTAACCATCAAATTTAAAATGTCTGTTGCACGACGATCACCACTACGCTTTTGGTTTCCATAATTTTGACATGTGGCAACATAAGTAAATTTCATATCAGCCACGGCCTCTAGTCGAGCATACAAGGATTTCTGGTTTTTCTTGTCCTCTTCTGATGGAATGGTAACAGCCTTATAGCCTTCCAATATTTCTGCATGGTTTGCACAAATACTTAGGACAAACTATTACCTTTATAAGTTTGTTACATAAGATTACCTCACTCCAAAAGTAAGCCAAAGTTCTATATTATTTCCTCAACTTTAGAACCCACTTTGGGATATTGTTGACTAAACTCATTAGAAAGGAAGGACCCTCGGATATGACCGAAAAAAGTTGAGGATTTTCACCAACATGTTTCCAGCCTTGGTTAGTTCATAGTTCCGTGTGAACACTAACAATGTGACAGAAGTACTTACTTAAATTATCCCCATCTAACATGAACTACATTATACAACTTTGAGTTTCTGACCAAAAAGTTTTGGCAAGGTCACAAGTTTAGATGAATTGAATTCACATGGATATGTTTTACTTGTATCAATAAAAGAATATTAAATGGATAGTGTTTAATGATTTCAATTACTATTATTATTTCATATTTAACTAAAACTAGAGTTTACAGGAACTTTTATGGGACAACATATAAATAGAATCTGTTTTACTTGTATCAATAAAAGAATATTAAATGGATAGTGTTTAATGATTTCAATTACTATTATTATTTTCATATTTAACTAAAACTAGAGTTTGCAGGATCTTTTATGGGACAACATACAAATAGAATCCCTTTTTATTAATAATTTCCAGAATGTGTCAAAAATGATCTTATAGCTTCAACTCGTAGATTTTTTTTTTACAGCAAAAGAGGATAATATATTAGAAGAAAACCACCCCTAGCAAGAAGCTAGAGGAAAGAAACGTACAGGGAGAATCAATCATAATGTTACAAGACAATTTGTATCACTAAGATTTACAAGGGATCAACTTATACTGTCATCATAATGTTACAAGAGTAACATCAATAGAAAGAAAAACTGCATACATGTACCTAATTTATAAGGATTTGCCCTTTACCTTTTTCATTGGCCATGTCAAGAAATGCTTGAAGCTTTAATGCCCTTCTATAGTACATCATCCCTCTAACTGGAAAGACAACATCCACAAGTATTAAATAAAGGAGGTGAACTACTAATAAATTAGTATGGAATCACCTGTTCTGCAAAGTGTCTGCCCTCTTAAGGAGACCCAATGACGGAGCTGTAATATGTTTTCATCATTTTCAAAAATATCTGCATCTTCTTTGCAGTTGATGCGTTCCATGAAGTTCTCCCATTCATCTGAGGAAGCAGATAACCACATAAACATATGTGTTACGGAAGAAGTTGTATATAGTAAAAAGGTGGCATTCATATTATTGGAACCTGGGAAAATCTTGCGCAGGTAGTATTTGATAGATATACCGTCCTCATTTTCCATGTCAAGATCACTCTTTGAATAAACAGTCTCCTCACTGTAGTAGGGGGTCATGACACTGCAATTCCAGTTGATTGTGATTATATCATGCTGACGTATCAAAAATTGTCAGTCTATTGTATGTACATTAACTATTTATCCCCTTAAACTGCAGCAGTAAGATAACAATCATATGGTTTGATTTCTCAGCGGCACAAATGTCCAAGTTCCCTCACATGCATGAAGTTTTGAATTATATTTAGCTTTTCATAAATTTGTTATACCTGAACGATAGCATTTTCCGAACTTGAGGTGCACGTGGCATATCCATGAACAATGAATTTGTGAAGAATGTGATCCTCCTCCGTGCTTCAAGATTTTTAGGTACATCCATGGCGGATTCATTTACAGTGAGAAGAAGATAGAGACGCTTTATCTGTAATGATAACAATTCAACCATTTGTAAAATGCAAGCAAATAAAATCCTGAAGTAATGGTCTCATGTGTGTGGCTCCATGCCTCCATGCACACTTTGTACATAATACATGCAATAGAACTATCTGCATAACCTGTTCTTCCCATTGAGCAGTAACTGGAATAGGAAATGCAATAGAAGGTCTTGAGTCAGGAGCTTTTTCAAAAAGCTGTGTTCCTGAATCCTTGCTACCATGTCCTAGTTCTACCAACTCACTGAAACAAACATATACAAGATCATTATTCTTTTATAGAATGTAGCAGAAAAAAGCTATGGATAATATTTCATTGAAGACGGTAATGTATATATTATTAGTCTTTGTTGATTCACAAACCGAATTTCATTGATCATCATGTCGCGGGTAACTACTTCTAACATGTCCTGAAGCAACAAAACCACAGTGTTGTGCTTAAATTCATCACCCTCTTTCTGCAATAATTAAGTTTAACATGTTAAAATGATCAGCACTAAGCTATGAATGAGCACAAACTTCTGTTTCTGGAGGACTCACCAGAATCTCTACCAATTTCACAAATTTGTTGCATAGAATAGGTAGAGAGCCCGTTCTGAAATTCGTAAGGAAGGTGTTCTTTGAAATATTGCTTTCAACTTCCTTTATAATAATACCAATTATCCTGTCATCATAACAAAAATTAAAGATGCAGTGGCAGATATAAAAATGTTCTTAAAACATATAGTCAAGAGCTTCAGTGATCATTATAGCACTCAGAGAATAAGTTATATACCATGTACTCACCTTCTATAAAGGTTAACACAATGTCTATGTCAGCATTAGAATAACGTTCACCCAAAGGTAACATAAACAGAGGATACTAGAATGGAGCTAAGAAATGATATCTTGTAAGTGGCAGTGGCACTAAATAACTTTAAAAACAATAAGATTTCAAGATCAAAACAAGAAAAACAATAACGGTAGTGTTAAATATATTATTAGTTAATATATTAAAGTTTAGTTATGTTTAGCCCACAGGCCCAAGTTAGTCTAGGGTTTCTACTTTCTTATATTTTGAGGGTTCTCTCCATTGTAATAGACACCATTCAGATATGAATCCAGTTTGTTTATGGATTCAGTTTCAGAACCTGATTATTAGGCAAGCATGGGCGGCATAGAAAAAGTTTAGATATGGTTCTTATTGATCTAAAGGAGATTGATAAGGTGCCAAGGAGAGTGATGTGATGGGCAGATCATTAGTGTTGATTCAAGATATATGTTTTTCCTATTACTGTTCGGTTATTGTCAACTTCCATATTCTTTGCCTATGGATAAGCTCATTAAAGAAACTAAGATCACATCATTATTGTTGAGGAAACCAAGCAATGTGTTAATGCACTGGTTAGAGATATGCAGAAAAGCATTTGCATGTGAAGGTTTTAGCTGAGGAGATCAAAGTACATGAAGTGCATCTTGAGTGATGCTGACAAAGGTTAAGAAGTTAAAGATGCTAAGCTTGTCTAGGCAGAAGGCAGTTAGGAAAGATACTTTTCTATTTGGGATCCGTATGACAGCACAGAAGGATGGAGATAGATATATATGAGGATGTTAGTCCTGGTATAAGAGTGGAGTGAATGAAATGACAAAAAAAAAAATATGAATTTTATGGAGGAATGTAAAAAAATAGAGCCATTATAAGACTTAAATTGCTAATGTTGAAAGAGGAAGTCATGAAAAGAGATTTGGGTGAATTATGTTTCAAATAAATTGGCTTTAGATAGGACGAGGGCATAACAGGGTGCTATGTCATGGTACCCTAAGAGGGTTGACCTCTTTATATTCCCTTCTCCCCATGATAATTACATTGTTTGATTCGTCAAGTACTTTAATAAAAGTGTTTGATTATTACTCAAATATCTAAAGATGAAAATCTTGTGAAATAAATTTAATCAATTAAAGTTGTAATGATAACTTTATAAATTATAGCCTGCAGATTTGCCAAATAAAGAAGATGGTGCAACTTCTATGGGATAACTCTTGCAATGATTTTGGCCTCGTTAAAAAATGGGTTCATTATTAGCCTACTCAACTATTTTGGGGTAAAATAAGAAAGGTGAGGAAATTTCAAAAGATTTCAGAAAAGTAGCTTACACAACCTTTTCTCGGTGTGTCCAATAACTAAAGCATTCAGGACAAGTTTGAAGGACTCATAGCATTCAATGACAGCACATTTCATATATTCATCAGCACATATGCGCTTCCAAAGATCAGTATCCTTGGATCGAAACTGAACTGCCATGTCAAGTGCAATTGGAACCTGAAAAAGAACAGTAAGACTCAGAAAATGATGCATCACCTGGATACAGTAAGAGCACGTAGGAGGCGAAACCAACCTTGCTAGCAAGCAAAAATGGTGGCCATTGAATCAACTTTAGGCTAGGATCTGAAGAATACGGAACTAACATCAAGTCCATCTCCCTGCAATAGGTAAATTGTTAGCTTTGTTAGAATTTTTTTCCCAAGAGATGGTAAAAGAACATCTGGTGGATCAGTCTTTCCTGTCGCTTATGAAATCTTCTTCACGGAAACTACATACAACTTCATTCCACAACTGAGCAAATTTTGCTGCTTCGGTTCTCCTGTTTGGTGTGACCTATTCAAATGATAAAAAAAAAATACTCCTAAATCATTCCTTAAGAGTTAATGCTACACTTGAGATAACTTCAAATACCTCTGAGAATTGCTTAGACAGAGAAAATCCCTTTCTCTTAGCCCTCTCAGATGGCAACAAACAGACACTGAATGCACCAGGTATAGACTGGAAGCGGGACCTAAGCATACCCAATGTTCGTATCTGTCAAAATAGACAACAATGTTTAACTTGGAACAAACAAGACAGTTATCCAGGATCAATGTTCAGTTAAACCAGAAAAAAGATTCCATTATCGATTCTTACCCGTTTTTTCAGCTAATTAAGATTAAAAATAAGACATTACGCAATGCAGAATTCATAGTTGTCAATAGCCGGTAAATAGCGACAAGCTACCTATATGCTACGTAGCGATAGCAACAAAATAGCGCCCGCTATTTCATGTTTAGCAATATAGTAGAAAATTTAAGGAATGGTTCTCAATTAAGTATTCAAATATTGTAGCAAAACTATAATCAATAATAAACATTCACACACCACCAAAGTAGCTAAAGTACGCTATTTATATACTTTAAAAACTAAAAACTCCATTTACATACTCTATTTATATATATATATATATATATATATATTTAAACTGAAAAGTCTCACGCTATTGGTCGCTAAATAGACTATTGTGCCAACCAAGCGCATTGCTACGTAGCGCGTATAGCTGCTATTGACATCAGTGGCAGATTTGCAGATGCGTGTCTTCATAACAAAGAAACATAAATGGATATTTAAGCAGAGAATATCTGAGTACCTCTCCCAAACGATCAAAGGCTCCAATAATACCTCCACACAAAGTTGAAAATATAGCATACCATATTTGAACGTCCATAAAGTAAACCTGAGAAATAAATATGGAGCTCATCGTCCCAGTGGACAATCAAAGATGAAAACGTACAGCAACAGCAACAAGGACAAGAAAATGAACAAGGAGACTAGTAATTATTGGAATTAAGCAAAGAAATAATAAAGTAAAACGCACCAAAATAACAGGTAGCCAAAGTGCAGCAACTGCTCCAAAGTTGTTATTAGCTGCATATACTATACAAATTATTTAAATTCATAACATAAAACACAAAAAATTCTTAGATACACACAAACCTTCTGGGAAGAATTCATGCCATGCATACTGTATGCGTTTGATTTTCATAATATCTTTTGTTGGCTCAATTAAAGGTTTTATCTGTGGAGCAGAAAAAGTTTTAATATAACAGGATTCGTTCATTCGTTATAAATGTGTGTGTGTGCGCGCGTGAGAGAGAAAGAGAGAGAGAGAGAGAGAGAGAGAGAGAGAGAGAGAACACCTGAACAAAAAAGCTGAAAGCAAACTTTGCACATAGAAGAACCATCCAAAAGAGAGTATACCTGATATAAATAGATAAATGTAGCAGCAAATTTTAGATAACTGCCTACAAAATGAGGTGCAGTAAAACAAATAAAAGACTGAACATACTTTATAAGGGCAAATTGACTTTCATGCATTCCTCTCCCAACATAAATTCTGGGCTGCAGAGAACCATATGATACAGAATAAATTTTATGCATGTATATAACTGGTAAAGATCATTGTCCCTCCCTATCTCTTTCTGTATAAGGTGTAAGCTCTCTCTCTCTCTCTCTTTGTATACGTACATAGATATATATGTATATATAGTATATACACTGTGTGGGTCCAACTGTATGACAGTTCCATTTTGCTAATGGGTCACAAGAAATATTTAAGGATTGAAATCGTGAGCCAGATGGAGTTGAGGTTATTGAAAGTTGCCCAAGTATATTAACAATGTATAATATAGACTACCAAGTCTTTCATCTTAAGAACACAATACCAATATCCTGGCAATGATGAAAGAAAACTTAAACAAACTTGGACAGTAAAACTAAAGTCTTTATGGTTGCTTCCATCTTAGAAGACTATGCTGCTTTAAATCGGACCAACTGGAAGAAAAGGACCTATGTAGCATACCTCAGGCAACCAGTAAGGCTTCTTAACTAAATTACTTTAAGATTTAGAGTGGACTGGAACGCTATAAGAATACAATAGTATTTTGAAGAGTATAAATCACTCTTTCTGTTCTACCAATGTACATATGTGTGTGCACTCATCACAATAAGCTCCTAACAAAAACCTACATAACCCAATTGTCTTATTCAACACTGGATTTATCAAAGAAAAATTTAAATATAATGTTCTTATAACAGATAGCATACCTATTAGACTTTCACTATCACATGTTAGTGCTTTATTCCGTCTATTAGAATATCCAGAATCGCTACAGAATCAAGACTAAACATCAAATAACATATTGAGACCCTGGATTCCTGGAAAGCCATTTTACAGCTTCTTGAGTGTATGTGATATTTGAAATTAGATATGTTTCTGAAATCAGAGAGCTACTTATCTACAAATATCAGTTGTCAGATTGTTGAAATATAATTGTATTAACTGACTGAACAAAGAAATAAAACTTTCATAGCAACAAAGGGAAGAGTCTTTGATTATTAAAAAGACTAGTTCTACCACCCCGTGTATGACAAGGGATGTCTTTAAAATGATATAATTAATAACTTTGTATATAATAATAGATATATTATTTGAACATAAGTTTAAACGTAAACGTATAAGAAATATTGGAACTTTTTAAGCATACACCATTGAAATAAGAAATAATGGGTACTTAAATTATAAATAACAAACAATGAAGATTTAAGAATTATAAACTATATTTTAATAAGAGATATTATTGAAATAGTATTTTAATTTATTAAGTTTTTAAAAATTATTAGAATAAGAAAATTTATATGTTTGATACTTAATCATTTAATTTAATTACATAAAATTTATTTAATAAGAGAGAGAGGCGGGAAAATTTTGATGAGAGTGAATGTAAGGATGACATGTGGCATTGAGAATTTTTGTTTATTATATAGTAGATTATTAAAAAAAATAGGATAGGCCTAATACTTTACGATGTTACTTGGGTAAATACACATTTGATTAGAATGTAGCAAAGATATGTACTCAATATATGAAACAAGTAGTTCGAAATATCCTAACCAAGCATGTAAGTTAGCTACACATCATGAGACGAGGAAAATAAGAGGATGATCAAAGACTTTGTTAGATGAATAGGTACAATACCGTCATCTTTCAGGAAAAAGACTGTCATTTTAACATTTCAGAACGGAAGTATGACTTCAAAAGTGATACGCATCTTCCTACCTACTACATGAGTAGGACTAATTTTTGAACTTAGAAATGTACTAAAAACATTGACAATTGGAAAGCTAGAAGTTCAGGACAGGGCTATGTTTGATAATAGTCGAAGATCAGTATCAGGTCATATGGCAACGGCATGCTAGGTACACATTGGTCTTTTAACATCGATACATACAATACTAGTAAATAATCAGTGTGTGATTAATTGAAACTTTAGTAATGGGATAAATAGGTAAAAGTTGGTACCTGTGACCACCATAGAAGAAATCTTACAATAAGCCAGTCAGAGTTTTCAATCCATCGTCGAAGCATCGGGAAAATGAAAAGTGCTGCTGAAAGTAAATTTGGAACCAAATACAATGCCACGGCCATGAGATATACAGATGGAATTCTCTCAAATCTGTTAAGGTTAGAAAGAATATCTTCTACTTTCCCAAAGGGCATCGAGATGTTGTCATTTTGGTGTATATAACATAGTGGAAGAACAATGGACCATGCAAGGCTACTAATGATTTTCAGAATGCTCCTGAATATATCTGTGAACTTCCATCTATGATATCCAGGGAAGTTCAAAATAATGTCCAATAAACCTATAACCAAACAAAAGACAATTATAAATAAATGAATATCCTGCATTACCAACTACTTGAAGTATGTTATTCCAGGAAGTTAATTTGATTCTTCAACTACCAGCATATAGAGAACCAATATCCACAAAAGATATAGACAAATAAGAAACATACTTTGGAAGAATCGGAGAAATGCTGCTGTAATGAAAATACTGGAT
>JBCNJP010005598.1:0-16000 GCA_039602395.1 Deinandra increscens subsp. villosa
CATCAAAAAGTCTATGGGATGCTTTGGAGAAACGATGTGAAGGCAATGACCAATACAAGAAAAGTCGACAAAAAGTTTTGAAGAAAGAGTTTGATAGTTTCAAACATTATCAGAATGAAACGATTCCCAATCTGATTGCAAGATTTGCTCATCTGATGAGTGAAATGCGCTTGGTGAATCTTACTAAAGACGAAGCTGATATGAAAGAGAAAATTTTAGAAGCTTTACCTGAGAAATGGGAGAATTATGTTATGATGATTACTCATGACAAGGATTTTCAAGAATTGTCGTTCAATGATTTAGTTCAAAGAATTCAGGCTAGGGATATGGAATTGATGGTGAACAAGTCTCTTCCTACACAAATTCAGAATCCTGCAGTGTATCATGGTGAAAATGATTCTACAATGAATGCTGGGAAATCGAATATTCTTAATTCTGCACCCCCAACAGCCTTTCTGGCAGGTAAATCTGAATCTTCAAGTTATTCTTCTGCTGGTTGTACTGTTTCTGTTCCAAGTTCTTCAAATCAAACTGCATTGTCTGCTCAAACTATCGATGATTATAATGCTTTAATGTCTGCATTGGTATCTTCGTATTTTGGTGTTATCACGGGTGCTGTGAGTAATGCTGAGTTAGCAAATGAAGATTATGATCAGATTGATTATGATCATTTGGAGGAAATGGATCTAAATTGGCAGTATGCAATGCTGGTTCGACGAACGAAGAAATTTTTCAACAGAACTGGGAAGAAGAGATTGAATCAGGAGGGTAAGATTGGTTTGGATAAATCTAAGGTGAAATGTTACAAGTGTGCAAATTATGGTCACTTTGCTCGAGAATGTCCAAGTTCTGCAGATCATAAATTGAAAACTGGTCAACATGCACATTTAGTTTACCATTCACCAAATAAAGTTGAGAAGGTTGAGATGAAATCTGCTAATCTTGTTCATGATTGGACCAATACGTTTCCACATTCAAGTGAGTTTGCATGGAATGCAGATACTGAAGCTAAAAGGAATAATTCTAAACCTGCAATTGCTTTGACTGTTCGTCATATTGATAATGATAGCATCTTAACTGATTCTGATTCTTATTCAAGTGTATCTTTGGTTCAAGAAGAATTACCTAGAGTCTCTGAGAGTTCAAAGGTTGAAGAGACTGAATGTCTTAAATGTAAGAAATTTCTTCAGGAGATTGCAAGTTTTAAACAAAGTCATCAAATTTCGACTGAAGAGATAGTGGTGTTAAAGCAAGAATTAGAAGATTTTCAAAAGAAGTATTATGCGTTGGTTCATGTTCATGAAGATGTTTTAAAAGAAAAAACAATATTGGCTGAAGAATGTGAGAAAGCAAAGGCTGAAGCTTTAGATGCAGCTCAAGATTTTGAGAATCTGTTTGAGAAAAGTTATCCAGTACAGAAAAAGTATGAAGAAGCAACTGCTCTTATTGCTACAACTGCTGTTACTGTTGAAAAGCTTCAGAACAAAATTTCTATACTTCAAGATGAAAATACTCTATATCGTGATAAAAATGAAGTTTTGACAAAGGATGTTGAGATTTACAAGAAAAAGAGAGAAAGTGTTCTTGAAGAATTATTTGCTGAATGTGAGATCCGAAAGCTACAAACTTATGAATATGATGATCTAAATGCAAAATTCATCAAGTCACAGAAAGAAGTTTTTGACGCTCAACAAAAGATCAATGATTTAAAACTGGAGATTTTGGAATTGAAGCGGCAAGTGAAAAATTGCAATTTGTCACCAACAATGCTAAATTTCTTATACAAGCAGGATCAGAGTTCAGATAGTTCTCAGAAGGCTGATGTTCACTTGGTTCCTCAACCAGTGGATTTAACTGAAGTTACTGCTGCTCAGATTGATCCAACAGATGAATTGCATGATTATTCTACGTTTGCTACTCCACCCAAGAAGAACAAATCTAAGTCTAAAAAGAAGGAAAAGCCTTTGGGTGAAGCACCAACATTTATGTCAAAGTCTGTTTTGTTGGAGAATGAGAAGATTTTTGATAAGGTTGTATCAAGTTCTTCATCTGCAACTGAAGAAGACAAAGTTTTGGTTGAAAAGAACAAGTTAAAGGACATTAAAGCCAAATTCACCAGTGAAGCTAAGGCGAGAGAAGCTTCGGGTTCTTCCTCAGGTACTTCAAAGGTTTCAGGCTTCAAACACAAAGGTGTGGGGTTTGTTGTGAAGGAAGAATTGATTCAAACAAAGAAACCGGTGAATGTTGCCAAGGCTCCTAAAGCAAAGAATGCAAAGAACTCACCATCTCAGAAGGAATTCACTTACTATTCTGGAAGATCGTCATCTTCAAGGAGTCCATCTCCTAGGTATGATTCCTCTGATGATTTCTTTGACAATTTTGATTCTGAACATTCATCCGGTTTTTCAAAATCCAAATCTTTTTCGAATGTGTTTAGAGAACGACTCTGTTATGTATGTCGTCAACCTGGACATCTTGCTACTGATTGTCCGACGACTACATATATCCACAAAACTGCTAAATATGTGGATAATAAAGGTCGAATTTTTGATGAACCGTGGTCTCCAAAGATGCAATCAACTCGTAAATCGTCTTGGTCTAAACCAAGTACGTTGGTTGAGTCTGATTCAGGTTCTGATCAAAAATTGAAAATTTTACAAATTTGGAAACCAAAAGTTGTTTCCAAGGCCAACAAAGACTTTGTGGAAGACACCGGGCGACCCGACGATGTTACATCGGGTCGATCCCAGAGCGACTAATGATTTATTTGGTGTCAACAGGTGTTTCAGGAAGACCTTTCAGTGATTGGACTAATTGCTGATTGTGAAATATCTGTTCTAATTAATCTGACTTTCAAAAATAATTTTTGCTTTTACAAAAGCTAAACTGCAAAGTATTCGTGTTGGTTGATCAACTTTTTCGTTTCTTTTTCACTCCATCTCATTCTGAGGGGGAGGTTTGTTTTTGCAAAAATACAAAAATAGTGTGTGGTTTTTTTCTTAAAAAAATGAAAATCTATAAATAGAGTTGTCATTTTTAGGGGGAGAAATTTGAAAAAGACAAAAACATTAAAATTGCAAAAAGCCAAAAACATTGAAAAATGAGAAATTGTATCCGACATGTTTGGGAAATGATGGTACATTGGCTGACATCGTCTGACTCATGGATAAAGTAAGTGAAAAAGCCATAAGACCATTTGATCGATGTGCAAGGTAGGCTCGGCAAATCAGAAAGTATACAAATGTGATATACACTAAATCTGATGCTTGACCTAGTGGACAACATCTTGATGCATATCTCATGATATATCAAGAAAAAGATATGTGAAAAATAAAATGAGAAGTCACTGTGTATACATGTATTCATTTTGCAAAGATTTAACCTTGTTTGATTTTCTTTATTTTGTCAAACGATCGGACTTTCTCTGCGTGTCGAAAGACCGACCTGATTGTTGTTCGTTTGACGTTCTGCTTTATTTTCTTTGGTGTTTCGTATAACTCATCGGACTTTCTCTGCGTGTACGGGAGTACCGACCTGATTGTTGTTGAGTTATACAATTTCAACTTGTTTTATTTTCTTATTTTGTTAAATCCGAGGCCTTATCTGCGTATCGAAAGATCGACCTTAAGGTAGACGATTTAACGTTCTTATTTCTTTTTGCATGGAACACAGTTGACTATATCATGGTTACAATCATTATGTGATTAAAATCACAAATGAAATCACAAAATGTGATTAGCAAAGCATATCTGAGTATGTCTGATAGTGTGGGGTACACTGGTCAATGCAAATCTAATAAATATATTAACATATCCAGATGTTATGAGTATGATTGTGCCAGAGTTTAAAGTTGGACAAAGTATATCTGCAATCGGCATGGCTTATGTGCTTCAATAATTGAAATTGAAATGTAGTTCAGCATGTTATGACCAATATGATCCCAAGTTGTGATCTTTCTCACAAAAGACAAAAATAGTGTCTGTTTCTGTACTGCATTTAGTTTTCATTATTAGAAAATATCAAAAAGATTTTAGGTGTGTTTTGATATAAAGTTTCTAAAAGCCAAAAAGATTTTGTTTCTGATTTGTTTTCGATTGATCAACACGAAATACGAAATCATTTTCAAAATCAAAATATCTTGGAGTCTCGAAGAGACGTTTTGCGCCAAGATTATTTATGTTGGCAGGTTTCTAAGTGGAAAGAGAACATCGCAACTTCAAGTCTTCTGAAGATTGTTGATAAAGAGACTACACACAATGCAATATCAAGTATTCAAGATTGAACTCATCGTCTAGATCGAGGAGGAGTTTGATTGAAGATACAAGATACAAGTTTTATTAAAAGGAGATAATACTGCACATGCCGAGGGGGAGTTTGTTGATACATGGTTCCTGATCGTCATGTGAAGTATCGAGAACAAGACGGAACGTTCAAGTTTAGGGTTGGCCGAACCTTGGTCGAACGTCAGGTTCGGAGCCGCCGAGGCTTGGCCGAACCTGAGGTTCGGCCAGTCGTGGTTTCAGCCTATAAATAGGTTTGTCTTGTATAAAATTGAGGCTTCCGGGTCATATACTTTCTCTAAGTGTACTCTGTGGTTCTCAGTGGTTAATACAAGTCTCCAGTTGTATTTACTCTTTGTGTTTTACTCGTTTACATTGATTTCTATACGACTAAGTAGAAGATCCTCACGCTCAGGCAATTTCATTAGTGTCTAAGGCAACATGGGTAATTTCAAGTAATTGGCCAAACTCGGTAGACACGAAGCTTCTATCAGCACCAGTATCGAATAAAACGGAAGCATAATGATTATTTAGTAGAAACGTACCCGTCACCGTGTTGGGATCACGGCGAGCATCTCCGGCATTGATCACAAAGGCTCTTCCCCTAGCCTGATTAGCATCCTGGTTCCTTGCCTTAGGGCAGTCCTTCTTGTAGTGTCCGGTGGCTCCACAACCGTAGCACGTGCGTTTCGGGCAGTCACGCGCCACATGTCCTTTGGTCTTGCAGATGTTGCAGTAGACATTCCCACAATCGAGGGTGTGGTGGAGGTTGCATTTATTGCACAGAGGTGCACCACCGGTGTAACCGGTCTTTCGGACAACATGAGTAGGGGTTGTAGCTGCATAGACCTTTGTTGGTTCGGCTTCCTTAGCAGGGGTCTTTTCTTCGCGATTCCTCCAGAATCCGCGCTTTCTCTTGTTGTCAGGCTTCTTGCTTGCAGGGGGAGTGGTACTAGCTTCAGGGGCCTTGCTCTCAGACTGTTTCTTGCCAAGGTTCACACCTTGACGGTTAGCTTGGTAAATCAGGTTGTGTGCCAGGCGCACAGCATCCTGAAAAGTCTAAGGATTTGAGGGGAGGACGTTCCCCTGGATATGGGGTGCAAGTCCCCAGATGTACCGCTCGATCTTCTTGTACAGGGGAGTGATCATGGTCGGACAGAGATGAGCGAGCTCACGGAATCTTTTGGTATAGCCAGCAACATCGGCTCCATTCATGGATAGGTTCCTGAACTCAGCTTCGAGTTTCTGAAGCTCTTCTATAGGGCAATACTCATCGCGAAGCAGTTGTTTGAGTTCGTCCCATGTCATGGCGTAAGCCAAATCAGTTCCCATAGCATCAGCATGAGAATTCCACCAAGTTAGAGCGCTATCAGTCAGTGCGCACGTGGAATACTTGACCATGTACTGCTCAGGGCAGTTGCTTATGCGGAAGACGGACTCCATTTTCTCAAACCGAACTAAACCAACAGCGCCTTCAGAACCCTTGAAATTCGCGGGTTTGCAGTTCATAAAGTCTTTGTATGAACATTCACGGGGGCCTGCAATTGTTAGGTTGAAACGTTGAATACAATTTAGGAAAATTGTAGTCTAGTGTTTTTCTAATATTGGTTAGTTCATTCTTACCGCGTGCCCCATTGTCGTTCTGACGTTGGGTTTCAGTGGCGGCAACAGTTTCTGCGACGTGATTAGCAATCATCTCCTCGATTTCCTTGGCAGTCATGGGAGGAGGGGGCGGAGGAGGTGAAACGTTCCTGGTGGTTCGGCGTCTCGCTGACATGATTTCGCTTTAAGTTACAATTGTCAACATAAAGAAAATTTTAGATAATATGTAAATGGGGTTATTACATGCTCGAGAATAACTGCCACGGCATACATCAATTGCCAAAACATTTTCACGCAAACACAACCAAGAAACGTGAGATGAACGGAAGGACAAAGTAACATAGCGTGTCCTAGTAATCATAACAATATAACTACACAACCATAACATGATAATATCATAACCATATAACATTAACCATAATCATACCAAAAGATTTCCATAGCATATTAACTGAAGTCATACATCAACCATTGTTTGTTACCATATTACAGACGAAACATATTTCAAAATAAACAAGTTTTGCATTGTGGGCTCGAAGTCCCAATCATAATCATAGCTAACATGTTTCATCTATAAAACGGCTATCAAAAGATACTAGGTCACATCTACCTAGAATGCTGGTGGGGGTGGTGGAGGTCCAGGAGGCATGAAATAGACGGCCGGTCCCCGAGTCATGGCCTGGAGGGTGGCGAGGAGTCGTCCAGAAACAAACTCCAGGGCTGAGACCCTCCTCTGCAAGCTCTCGTGTGAGAGGAGCAGATCAGTAGTGGCCATGCTGACTCTTGTCATGTGAGCATGGAGGGACCCCATGGCGCCAACAGTAGCGCTCATGCGTCCGATCAGCTCGGACATCTGGTTCCTCAGGAAAGTCACCTCAGGGGTGGTCGGCAGCTGGCAGACATCAGTATCCAGCTCTCCCAGATCGGTTTCGATGCGCCTCAGACGAGCCACTAGTAATGGTACAGTGTCAGAGATGGGCTCGTCAGTGAAAGGTGAAATACCCATAGGCGCACGGCGGGAGGGGTCGGGGAGTGAGGATTCCCCAAGAGCGTAACAGCTCGGGAACTCCTCGATCATACGCCAGTGCTGAACCTGGCCCGGCATCCACGCTAAGTGGGGAAACTGAAATACATAACGCCTCTTGGGCGCAGGCTCATCAGGGGTGCGTCGAACCTCCCGAGTCTGGGATGGGCCAGGTGCCCGTCCTGGGGTGAATCCTCGTCTGCCGCCACCAGGTGTGGCGACAAAAGTCTTCATAGACCGATCTCGGCCTACGAAGGGGTCGGTGGAGCTGGAAGCATCCATAGAGGCTGCACCGCCAGCAGTGGCGGTGGGAGCATGGTGGTCCGGGGAATCATCAGAGGTCCTACGCCTGATAGGGCTCAGGAAACCAGGGGGTATGGGGGTCTGGCGAAGGGTGCCCACAGTGGCTCCCTCGGTCTCAGGGCTAGACGGTATGTGGTCCTCCGGTGAAGGAGTGTAGTCCACTGGTGCGGGGTCCTCTGAAGATAGGGTGTACTCCACACTTGGTTCTTCCTCGGAATCAGCAACGCAAATGACTTCCTTGAAAGCCATCTCTGCGAAAATATTCCAACAAGAACAGTGGTCAGTAACATCATGATAGTGTAGTAACTAAAGCAAGAAGGCAATGCATAGATAACACTTAAACTAGCATAGGTAAACATATCGAGGATGAGGTCGTGCATGCAAATGGTAGCTTTGGAGTGGGTTATAGTCCAGGTTTGGTTTTTGTTTTAATTGTTTATCCTGGTTCGCTATAACCACGGATCTGATACCAATCTGTCACACCCCGGTCAACGGTTTCGGGTGTGAACGAGAATGGAATCATAGTCGAGGATACATAGAACAACATCTAATATATTTAAAACTTCATAAAACATTACGTCATTGTATTGCAGCGGAAAGTGATAGTGGACAATGATAATGTCTTACATTTGAAAATAAGTCTTAAATTAATAATAAAAACATTAACGGTTTATTGGGATAGTCGGGACTATGACTCCAAAAGCAGGTCCGATAGCATAAGTAAGCCTCATTTGCATGTCTTCATGAAGTTGCATCAATTACCTAAGAAATCATGAATTTAAAACGGGTCAACATAAAGTTGGTGAGGTTCACAGGTTTATGATTTATCAGTTAAACATTTGTAAATCAGTTTTCGGTATACTTAAATATTACAAAGGTTATCGTTGTGGATGTATGAGCTCACATGAACCTTGATTTCAAATACTAACGGTTTACCCACCCAGCATCTCTTGCCCAGAGATGTTAAACAGAGCAGAATAACTGACGTGTACCCCCAGACAATCCGGAGTCAGAACTGGAGCTACCAGTTAGGGCAGGGTTGTCAACCCAAATAGATCTATTCACTAGCTATCGTTTCGTACAGAACTAATTGAAATCAATTAATGGTGGGATACGGTTGTACAAACGTTTATAACGATAATGTACCAAGTTGGGCAACCAGTAAGAGAACAAGTAGTCATACGGCTAACAGATAAACCATAATATTAAGTAAAAAGCATTTATCAGATTTCATGATTTCTCCCCCAAAGTATAAAACAGTTAAAAGAAAAGGGGCCGTGAAACTCACTGATTCAGCAGGTAAGCAGCAATTTAGCAGGATAGGAACGGTAGCACGTAACGTCCTAAATAACTAAATAAACATATGCATAAGGTCTATGATCATTTGAGTAACATAAGTCACCCAAGTGATACCGGTCAAGTCTTGACGTTTTAATCCGTTTGCATCTTTGAAAACTCGTTAACTTGTATTTATTAAACATAGGGCTGTAAACGAGCCGAGCCAAGCCGAGCCAGGTTGAGCTCGAGCTCGGGCTCGAAACTAAACGAGCCAGCTCGGCTCGGCTCGATTTTTTTTAACGAGCTCAAAAACTGAACTCGAGCTCGGCTCGTAAAAAGCTCGAGCCAGCTCGTAGCTCGCCGAGCAAGCTCGTTTTTCAAAAAAAAAATATACAAATTGATATAAAAAATGGCCATAAATAAAAGTAAATAACCTTTAAAACACACATGGAATGCAAATTTTAAACGAGACAAAATATAAAACATCTTCCATACATAACCAAGTTCAAAATGTGAGAAAAGTAACCAAGTTCTAAGTAATAAGTGCTTGTTCACTATTACACCATCACTATAAAACATCTTCCATAAATAACCAAGTTTAATATATAGTATATGTATTAAATATATACATAATATAATTTTAATATCTTTCATTCTAATAAAGCAATAAGTTGGATGTCACGTGTCATTTTTCTAGAGCCTCCACCTAAGCTTGTCCACTTGTCAACACCACACTTTATTTTAATTTTCTTCATTTAAGAATTCAAAATTTCCAAATTTAATATTTCAACTTTCTAAATCTAAAAGTCAACATTACATTTAATTAAAATTAATTATAAATAGTTATTAATATTCATTAAATATATATTTACATAAATTATTTGTTAACTAACTTACCAAATTATAAGTTATTTAAATATTCTAATATTAAGAGATGTAACACTCAATTTTTTAATTTATAATATTTATAATAATAGTTACTATTATTTATTAATTAAAAATATTATATATTAGGGTGGTTGATTTCTTTAATTAAAATATTAAAATGTCAAACACCCTTTTATATTCTGAAATATAACTTTTATTAGTTCAACTATCATATTCAACATATTTTAATTATCATTTAACATTCTCTGAAAATTCAAGTAACCCTATATAATAATAACTTTAATTATTGTAATTCTTAACACATTTTAAAGTAAACCATTAAGCAATTTATTTTCCAACTCTGATATACAAAATATCTTTAATTTACTATATTCTATAAAAAAGGTCATTTTTACTTAACTACTATATAATTTCTATTGGATAAAATCTCATAGTTATATCATTCATAATTTTTAAATCCCATATCATTTTTTTAAAGTTATCTCATATTATGAATATTTATTCAACCCGTGTAGTACAAGGGTTACTAACCTAGTATATATATATATATATATATATATATATACATATACACGATCCAAGCGAGCGAGCTAACGAGCGAGCCAACGAGCCACTTAACGAGCGAGCCACGAGTCGAGCCGACCTCAGGCTCGGCTCGGCTCGTTAACAAACCGAGCCGAGCCGGCTCGGCTCGTTTATAACCGAGCCATTTTCGAGCGAGCTATTTTCGAGCTATTTTTCGAGCGAGCGTCGAGCGAGCCACGAGCCACGGGCATTTTGAACAGTCCTAATTAAACAAATATATTTGGTGATGATTTATATTTATGTTAAATAGATATAACCAAAGAATAATCATTTTTAATAATTCAACCAAGTCTTGAACATTGAGTTTAAAAGAATAATAATGTTTATTATTATTTTCACAAGTTCGTATAATTATTTTTAATTAAATAATTACATATTTGATTTGTTAATCTTGCAATTATAATTATATTAAATAATTATGATTAACAATACTTTGGTGAATAAAACATGGTTTATATCTTTTGCAAATAATTATTTGTCAAGAATAATTATTAAACGTTTGCTTTATTTTTAAAACATGAATCTTTAAAGAAAACATTCAAAGTTTCTAACATTTAATCATTTATATTTCGAAAGCGTTTAATATTTCATTTGCATGAAATATATATTTCTTTCTTAAATATTTTCAAAATATCGTAACGACGCTTGGATTTATATAAAGTTGTCTTTATAAAGACTTGATTTTATTTAAAATCTCCAATGAACGTAAGTCCATTTTTGGTTACTTTGATTTCATCAAAGTAGCATCAAAATCCATATAAGCATTTAAAGTCAATAGCTTGTCTTTGATTTATTTTTATAAAATCCTTTTATAAAAATATTTAGTTTTCACAAGTGACTTTTTATAGAAAAATGCTCATTTATAACTTCAACTTCATGACTTAACAATGTATCGGGCATTTGATTAGAGAGTTTCAAACCATAATAAAAAACTTTGACATATCGGTTTGCACGAACATCATAATACACCACCTTTCTATGAAGATCAAAATCACCATCATCCCTGGATTGATTGCTTTTGAATATTCACTTTTTCAATTATGAAACTTTGAAAGTTTTAGGGTCCCTATTTCCCCCCTAAACAAGTGAAATGTTCAAATCTTCAATATTCGGTCGTTTGTGTAATCATATCCATGTCTCTGAATCTCTGTCCATCATCAGAAAACACATGTTTTTGAATCTCTGTCCATCATCAAAAACAATGACTACCCATAAACATATTTTATTCTGAAATTGGACGTCTAATTCTTGATAAGTTCCGGAATCTGGAAATTCTTCAAACATAACAACCCACAGCTATCGAATCAAGGGTAAGCTCGATAACTGATTTGTTATTTGAAATCACCATGACCTCTCCCCATACCCCACCGTTGTTTGTCTGAATTTGTCACACCCCCAAATTAACCACTAACGGAGTTTATACCGTTAAGGGGTGCGAGCAAACTAGGACCACAACCATTAGTTACAAATACTAAACGAATCAGAGTAAAGTCCAACATTCATCATAAAACAGTTAAGAGTTTGCAGCGGAAAGAAAAACATGAGTGTCTTAGCACTAACCACGTGCTTAAATTACAAAACATAAATTGTTGTTCAATTCCCAAATTTAAGTTCAAAATGAAATAAGTAACTTCGGGTGCCATGCCAACCTCCGGTGGATACTCGTCAGCGATCTGCAAAAGTGAAAACCACACAAGTGTCAACCTAACGGTTGGTGAGTTCACAGTGGGCATGTCATGCAGTGGCCCGGTCTCATAAGCGTATGTATCAACATATAAATAAGTAATAGTTTTTGCAAAACAATTGCCAAGTGTTGAATTATTGAATATGCACTAGTTAAGTAAAGATTAAAGCGGTCAACCGATATCGCGGGTAGCTAATCCGGTTTCCATGCACTAAGGAAGTTCGTACCAAAGCTGACGTAACAGAGTTCGGCATTTGCCGATGGTTTGTGCCTCCAGTTGTGTTCCTCATGGGACCCACAACTAAAATAGGCTTATATTGAACTCCGTTCGGCCTCGAACCGGTTGGCTACACATTTGTGTACCGCGGAGCAGGGTTTGTCAAACCCTCAGTAGATCTACCCAACATCCCCTCGCTTCGCAAATTAATGGTACTAAATTGTTTAGGACTTTTAAGTTTTAAGGCATCCTTAGAAATCATGTGATATCATTTGGTTTAGACTTTAACCTGCACTAGTCATATTAAAACCGTTTATTCTGGATTTCATTTGAAATCCTGAAAAGAGTTTAAGTGTCAAAATGGTTGTTCCGGATTTCATCTGAAATCCCAAATGAGTTTAAGTATTAAATAGTTGGTTGCGGATTTCATTTGAAACCCCAAGGATGGACAGTTGCAAGTATTTCCCATAAAACACTCCAACTTCCATAACAGGTATCCCATTTGGCAATACCTCAAAATGTCAGCGTTGTTTTCTGTTAAGTAAATTCGTTGTGACCCAAACGGGCTCACAATTAAAGGGTTAGTGAAACTCACCTTAGGTTGCTCAGCTTACACTTCAAATAATCCAATTATGATTGCTAACGAAGACCTATTAGTCACATTAAGGTCTTAGGTGTTAGGTTGCGTCTAAACTTTAACTACGTCACTATGGCCCATAACATAGCACGTTGGAACTACGACTCGACATACCGACACACGACACTGATGGTTGATCATAAACAAGGGTTCACATTACTCAGAAATCAAAGCATGTTTCGTTATTGCATAATCATGTAAGTCATGGCATAACATTCAAATAAGTTGCACAAGTTTGGGTTTAGGTCTGGCACAGTTTCGCTACACAGTTTCGCTATGTGCACGGGCAGCACTTTCGCTAGGGAATACCCGATAACACAGTTTCGCTAGCTAGTTTTGCTCGAAACTGATGACACAGTTTCGCTAGCATAGGTTCGCTCGAAACTGGTTTGAACTTTCGTTCAGGTTGTTTCGCTCGGTAGTTTCGTTCGAGCAGGTATACTTAGTTTTCACGGCGACACTATAGTTTCGCTGTATAGTGTCGCTGGAAGAATATTCAAACAGTTTGCGAAACTACAGTTTCTGTGACAACCGTAACTTCCCAAGTTAACTCCGTTAAGTCTTTCCGTTAAAACCGTTAGTTCCGTTAGACAAACTCCGTTAGTTACATTACCAATAAAAACTACTACTTAACTAGACCGAATACGTTCACGACCTTTGGTTGATCACCGAACCCGACCATATGTGTTATATGATTATTTGCTTATTACCACTGTGTGAAGTTATGCAACGTGCTTACTCAATCAATTGTGCAATTATGTGATTTATCGAGAAACTGTGCCTTCATCAGGCGAAACTGTGTAGCGAAACTGTGCCTATCTCCTTCTAGCGAAACTAAGTAGCGAAACTATAGTGTCGCTAGGTAAACTGACCAGACCTGACCGAACGAAATTACCGAGCGAAATTCCCTGAACGAAAGTTCAAACCAGTTTCGGGCGAAACTAGGCTAGCGAAACTGTGCCAACAGTTTCGAGCGAAACTAGCCTAGCGAAACTGTGTCACCGGGTACTGCCTAGCGAAAGTGCTGCCCGTGTACACGGCGAAACTGTCTAGCGAAACTGCTAGCGAAACTGTGACCAGAATCCAAACTTGTACAATTTGCTTGAATGATATGCCATGACTTGCATGCTCTATACTATGAAAGTACTTGCTTGAACTCCTGATGAATATAAACACTTGTGTATGATCAACCATCGGTGTCGCGTGTCGTTATGTCGTGTCGTACTTTCCAATGTGCTAATGTTATGGTCTTAGCGGTATAGCTAAAAGTTAAACAACCTAACACCTAAGACCTTAATGTGATTATTAGGTCCTCGTTAACAATCATAACCGGGTTATTTGAAGAATAAGCTGAGCAACCTAAGGTGAGTTCATTACTATATGTTGTTATATCCTTTCAGGGATGATAACGCGCAGCGGTAAGGTATTCCTTACTAAGTAAACTTTTCCGACCAAATATCATATGTATCATTGAATTGATTGATAAACTAAAAAGTCCTTACA
Organism: Deinandra increscens subsp. villosa; assembly: GCA_039602395.1. NCBI lineage: Eukaryota > Viridiplantae > Streptophyta > Magnoliopsida > Asterales > Asteraceae > Deinandra > Deinandra increscens. The sequence continues at coordinate 14,002 of JBCNJP010005598.1, forward strand.
TTCGGGCCGTTAATATTGAATAGCTAGGTGATGTTGAGTAGTACTACTGGGGATTGACACCCCCGCCCAGCGGTGCACGGGATGCACCAACCCGACTGGCGGTCGGACTGGGACCAATGTTACCCTACCCTCCGTGGTCTTTCAGGACACGGGAAGGCAAAATCCGTAGGTAATACCTATACATTGTCAGCTTCGGTTGCGAACAATTCAAATGTGCATAACTTAGGCTAGCTACCTACGATATGGAAAACTTACTAATCTTATGATATTGATTGTGTTTTACCTTTCTTTGATCATAAAACTTTGGTCTACTTGTGACGGGTAGACTGCTTAGTGAACTCACCAGCCTTGGCTGACACTTGATTGTTGAATGCTTTTCAGGTCGCTAGGAGGATCATCGAAGGCATTGGCAGCGGCAGTACTGAACGTTATCTTTTGAATCAAAAACAATGTTTCCAATCAGTTGAATTAAGCATTTTGTAAACAATATCTGTAACTCGTTTTATGCTTCCGCTGAACCGTAAATTTATTTGGGTCTGTAATAACTGCTCTTTATTTACTTAATTTAAACTCTGTTTATGGCTTGGTTGTAACTGAAGTCTGGGATCCTGGTCTGGATCATACCCTCACGCGGTTAAACTCCGTTAGGTGGAAATTGGGGGTGTGACAGTTTCGCCTAACGAATCTGTCAGTTTCGCTAGTCGCAGAAAACTCGTAAATTTGACAAAAAATCATTCTAACAGCTTCCATACTTCATATAATTCAGTATCTAGCATGCATAAACATTTACCAACTTTAAACAAGCAATTTTAACACCTTAAACACGGATTTTCACCATCAAATCTCCAAGAACACTTTTAAGCATAAAATGACCTAAGTAGCATGGATCTTCATTATGGCATGATTTTACTCATAAAGTTTCAGTCTTTATGCTATATCTAACATTCCTAAGCATCATATCAGAAGATCAAACGATTTCATGAAGATCTAAGTATGCTTTTTAAGAAAACACATAGAAATGCAAGAAAAATGGTTTTGGGGACTCACGGTTTGATCTAGGATCCGAATGGATGAGTTCACCAACTGAGATGACGGCGGCTCGTGGTGGTTCTTGGCTGACCAGGAGTGGTTCACGAGAGGGAGAGGAGGTGGAGAGTGTGTGTGTGTTTTATGTGATGGAGCATGCAAATGAGGGTTTTAGGGTTTTATTTCCCTTAAATATTAAAGTCTTGGTGGGCTTATCATTGGGATTTGGGCCCCAATGATCAGCAAGTGATTAGCCCATGATTAACATGTATGCATACACTCTAATTACCCTTTTAAACATTAAACTAGGCAATTTAAACAATTTATCACATAATCAAGAATTTACATATAGTCATGCTATTAATAATACTAAATCATGCGTTTAAATCACATTGCACATAATGACAATAAATAAATGAACACATAACACATATGGACGGGTTCGGTGATCAACCAAAGGTCGTGGACGTATTCGGCCTAGTTAAGCATTAGTTACTAAGTTAACACTTATAACGTAACTAACGGAGATTGTCTAACGGAAGTTAACCTTCGAATTCTCGGATGTCACAGAATTAATGGGGGTTTAGGGGCAGCACCCCCGAGAAGCGGGGATCAAGGGGCGGCAGTCTCTGGCGGGGTCCAAGGGGCAGAGCCCCTGGCTGGGGTCGTGCTCCAACGAACCAATTGCTTCGGCGTACCATTAAAAATCGGACCATTAACCTCAACAGACCATTGACCACGTAAAGTCAACAGACCATTTTGGTCAGCGGTGTACCATTTGGTACGGTGTAACCGCTGCGCACCAAACATAACAGCTCCGTACCAATGGTACGTTCGATGAGTGCGATGGTACGGCGAATGAAGATTCAAAGGGTGTACCAACGTGTTCATCCAGTGTACTAGTGGCGTACCAACACTAAAAATCGTGAATTTCACTCCAGATTCAGAATTTATTGAATTTATTCACTCAGAT
>JBCNJP010005599.1:0-10462 GCA_039602395.1 Deinandra increscens subsp. villosa
GCTAAGATTGTCCAGATGCTCACAACTCTATTTAAGTTGTTATATTTTTAATCATGCCAATTTCATTCAACAACCAAACATAGTCAAAGATAACATCCAACAAAACATAAAGTTCATACATCTCATAATGGTTCTAGTTTTATTTAAAAGGTCTACTAAGTCCCATGCAAACTCCTATGGTGTCAATAATAACATCAAACAGCAACACCTGCAACATGTAGAAAATATGGTCAACTACAAGAGTTGGTGAGTAATCGCAGGTTTGAATAAATATATAAGTTGAATAAAAGCGATTCATGCATCAAGTGTAAATATCTAAATCATGATCAACAAGTATGAGTGATGTGCACCAAACCTAGACAAGTAAGGGAGCAATCACCCGGCGCCACACGCGAGGCAGGCCAGGTGGGTTGTAAGCCAATAGATCTATCATTGTTGCCACGGCTCTCTAGTTAATGGTACACATGCGATTAGAGACTAGCGACTAGCGATTAGAGACTACCACAACAAATAATCCACAAGTATCACACAATCAGAGAATCACACATAGAGCACATAGGATCGCATGTTTGATTAATAAAGCGTTTAGAGATTTTGAATACTGGTACATGTTGCACTCCAAAACATTAAAATAAAAGAAGGGCTATGAATACTCACCTCACAGGTGAATCAGGACGGAAGACAAGCGATAATGATGCGAAATCACGTCCGGGGATCACCTTGATGATAGACCGATGCGAATCCCAAAACAAAATAAATTAATAAAATAATTAACAAGGTCCGACTCACAACTCGATGGTGGTTTACTCAAGTGATAACGTACGGTTTCAATTTGGGTCCATTCCTAGTCTAATCGGTGAGGTCAAAGGGGCTTAATTTGCCTAATTTCATGGAAGTCAAACTTGGTCAAACATAGTCAAACTTGGTCAAACAAAAGTTAATATGGTCAAATATGGTCAAACATAGTCATACATGATCATATATGAAATTCCAAGCTAAACTAACATCAAACATGGTGAAAATTAGGCTAACCGACAAATCTAGTCATAAAAAGTCATAATTATCATATAATCAGGTAACGGGCTTAGATCTAGTCTTGATGACATTTAAAACAGTAAATACATCATATGTTATCATGAAAATACTAACTTGGTCAACAAAGAACCTAGATCTAACATCAAACAAGGTGAAAATTAGCATAACCGATGAATCTAGTCATAAAAAGTCATAATTATCACATAATCGGGTAACGGGCTTAGATCTGGTCTTAATGACATTTAAAACAGTAAATACATCATATTTTATTATACAAATACTAACTTGGCCAACAAGGAACCTAGATCTAACATGGTTTTCATGGATCTAGCCATAATAGTCACAAAAACTCAATTTTGATGCACAAATGAGGATCTATCTCTAATCATCTTATAACTTTTAGATCTAGACACCTATTATCATAAATTTACAGCCTTGACATAGATCTAATCATACAAAATAGAGATCTAATCATTTCGAGCACAAAAACTACCATTTTGAAGAACAAATCACAAATCTAGTCTTTATTTTGCAAATAGCACATAGATCTAGTCTAGATCTAACAAAAAGGTACCATCTTGATGACATAATACATGGATATTGTTATATAAGAGCATTCATGACCAGGTCTAACCATGAACCAACATAAAAATGGAGTTTTGATCCAAACAAACCTAGATCTACAACATATACACATGTATAACCATGGATCTAAGCCAAAAACATCATAAAGTTCCAATCTTGGACTCAAAACTCAATAGATCTAGATAGAGAAGGGTTCTAGATCTTATATCTAGTCAAAGAAGGTAAAAAGATCAGATCTTGGTGAAAAGAGATGAGGAAAACCACTTACCGAAAAGAAAACGACTCGTTCTTCACTTGATTTCACAAAAAATGAGCCTCAAACCTCTAAGATCTTGATCCTCTCTCCCTCTAGCCTTTTTAGGGTTTTAGGAGGTGAAATATAGAGGCTAGAAGGAGAATAAGAGCTTATATAGGCGAGTTTTTAGGGTAAATCCCGTAGCCACGTTTTTTAAAGGTTCTCAAGTGTCTAGCGTACTGTTTTCGCTCTAATTTCTTCGTTCTAGCTCCGATTTGACCCCCGTTTTGTCCTATATTCCTAATTTTAAACCCTCTATCACATTAACCACATTTAATTCACTCAAATTGATATAAAATATGCCTTATAAAGATTAACGGTTGATAAAATATCACACAAATTGCCTTTTTGGTCGGTTTTACCGTACGTATCACTTTTAAGCAATTCACCAACGTTTTGCGATCCGATCAAGTGTGTGATGACTCATGATATGGTTTGTGATCATATGACTCATAAACATGATAAAATTGATATCCAAGACTAAAAAACGTGATCTCCCGGTTAAAATCGAAATCGCGCGAGATTTACCGAACTTTCACCGATTGCGTTCTAGACCTTGAATTTCCACCAATCTTTGCTTGTATTTGCTTGTGTGCTTAACTAGTATCACACCCAAGTGTCATACATGCTTAGATTGATCAAACTCCCGGTTAAGACGTAACTAGTGACATGTTCGCGTAAAATTCGTAATAAGGACGAATCGACTCAATAAATATAATAACGGTTCAAATCACATTAAGTGAGGTATAAAACATCATAGAAAACATAACTCTTCATTTATTATCGATCACGGGTATGAATACATAGAATCGGGTCGGAACTTACAAATTGGAAAACCCGAAATGTTACAGTCTCCCCTATTTTGGAAATTTCGTCCCGAAATTAAGAAACAACGCATGAGAAACAAACTAGGCGAAGAGCTGCGGGTATTTAGCTTTCATCTGATCGTCGCACTCCCAAGTGAACTCCGGTCCACGCTTGGACTCCCAACGAATCTTAACAATCGGGATGCGGCTACGTTTGAGCTTCTTGATTTCTCGGTCCATGATCTCAACGGGTTTCTCAACAAAATGCAAAGACTCGTCAATCCGAATGTCCTCAAGTGGAACATGTAGATTCTCATCAGCCAAACATTTGCGAAGGTTCGAAACATGGAAAGTGGGGTGGACATTAGCCAGCTCAGGAGGAAGATCAAGCACATAGGCCATCTTACCGACTTTTTCAAGAATTTTGAATGGACCGACAAAGCGAGGTGCTAGTTTCCCCTTTTTACCAAATCGGAAGACGCCTTTCCAAGGGGATACCTTTAGGAGGACAAGGTCGCCCTTTTCAAACTCAAGGGGTCTACGTCGTTTATCAGCATAACTTTTCTGATGACTTCTAGCAGCAAGAAGATGATCACGAATCTGGGAAATTTTATCAGTTGTTTCCTTAATTAACTCAGGACCGGTGATTTGAGATTCACCGATCTCGGACCAACAAATAGGGGAACGACATTTGCGACCATAAAGTGCCTCGAATGGAGCCATACCAATGCTAGAGTGATAACTATTATTGTAGGAGAACTCGATCAAGGGCAAAAATGAACTCCAACTCCCACCATAATCAATGACACATGCCCGAAGCATGTCCTCAAGAGTCTGAATGGTGCGCTCAGATTGACCGTCAGTCTGAGGATGGTAGGCAGTGCTGTAATCTAGCTGAGTCCCTAAAGAAGCATGGAGGGATTGCCAGAAATGCGACATAAAACGACTATCGCGATCAGAGATAATACTCAAAGGAGTGCCATGGCGACACACAATCTCCTTAAGGAAGATTTGAGACAATATCGGGGCTCCATCTGTCTCCATGATCGGGAGGAAATGAGCAGATTTCGTTAAACGATCAACGATAACCCATATAGTATCACATCCCTTAGAAGTTCGCGGAAGTTTTGTAATGAAGTCCATTGCGATGTTCTCCCACTTCCACACGGGAATCAAAGGCTGCTCAAGTAGACCGGCAGGTCGCTGGTGCTCGGCCTTAACTTTGAAAAAAGTAAGGACCTTCGCCACATAAAGTGCTATATCTTTCTTCATGCCGGGCCACCAATAGAGCTTACGTAGATCAAGATACATCTTATCAGATCCAGGGTGAATGGAATAACGAGACTTATGCGCCTCGTTCATGATAACTGCCCGAAGATCGTCTCAATCGGGAATCCAGAGACGATCCAAGAAGTATAGAAGACCATCAGACTTGGTCTCAAATTGAAGCTCAGTGCCACAAGATAATTCGTTATGCAAATTGCCCTCATTAACCGATGCGCGTTGAGCTACCAGAATGCGAGCCTTGAGATTGGTCATATGATGGGAACTCTGGAATAGTACCAACTTGAGATGCTCTTTTCAACTTAAAGCATCGGCCACGACATTCGCCTTCCCAGGATGATAACGAATCTCGAAGTCGTAGTCATTTAAGAGTTCGATCCATCGACGTTGGCGCATGTTGAGATCCCCTTGATCAAGATATGTTGGAGGCTTTTGTGATCGGTATAAACCACACACTCGGTACCGTAAAGGTAATGCCTCCAAATTTTAAGAGCAAACACAACCGCACCAAGCTCGAGGTCATGCGTCGTGTAGTTCTTTTCGTGCTTCTTAAGCTGCCTCGATCCGTATGCGATTACTTTTCCCCGTTGCATGAGAACACAACCAAGGCCTTGATGAGATGCGTCGCAATACACCACAAATTCTCCGTCCCATCAGGAAGTGTGAGAATGGGAGCCTCACACAACATCTGCTTAAGTGTCTGAAAAGCATTTTCCTAAGCAGGACCCCACTCGAAAAGTTGACTCTTCTGAGTCAAAGCAGTAAGAGGCACGACTATGCGAGAGAAATTAGCAATGAAACGCCGATAATAGCCCGCTAACCCAAGAAACGAGCGGACTTCAGTCGGTGAAGTAGGGGTGCACCAACTCTTAACGGCCTCGATCTTAGCAGGATCGACGTGAATGTCCTTATCGTTAATGACATGTCCCAAAAATTGAACCTCATTTAGCCAAAATTCACATTTAGAAAATTTGGCATAAAGCTGTTCTTTCTTCAGAAGCTCCAACATAAGACGTAGGTGGGTTCCATGTTCTTCCTTAGACTTGGAATAGATCAGAATATCATCGATGAATACAATCACAAATTTATCAAGATAGGGTTTGCAAACGCGATTCATGAGGTCCATGAATATGGCAGGAGCGTTTGTCAAACTGAAGGGCATCACGGTGAACTCAAAGTGGCCATAACGGGTGCGAAAGGCGATCTTATGAACATCCTCCTCCGCGACCCGAAGCTGATGATAACCAGAACGAAGATCGATCTTTGAAAAACAAGAAGCACCCTGAAGCTGATCGAAGAGGTCATCAAATGAGGCAGGGGATAACGATTCTTGATTGTGAGTTTATTGAGCTCACGATAATCAATGCACATGCGGAGAGAGCCAACCTTTTTCTTAACAAACAGAATAGGGGCTCCCCAAGGAGATGAACTCGGACGAATGAACCCTTTATCAGAAAGTTCTTGGAGTTGCTTAGCCTACTCTTACATTTCCGAGGGTGCGAGGCGATAAGGCGACTTCGCAACAGGAGTGGCACCCGGAATGAGATCAATACGGAAGTCCACTTGTCGAACGGGAGGAAGACCCGCTATATCATCGGGAAACACTTTAGGAAAGTCTCGCACGACCGGGATGTCTTCGATTCCCCTTTCTTTGTCTCGAACTTCCATAATGTGTGCCGGGAATGCCGGATAATCTTTGCGTAAGTACTTATGGGCTTTAGTGCATGACATTAGCTTAAGCCCACCAGATGGTTTATCGCCATGGATTAGTAAATACTGTCCATCTGGTCGAGGAATGCGAATGATTTTATCGAAGCAGACAAGCTCGGCACAATTCTTATATAACCAATCCATACCAATGATGACGTCAAAGCTCCCGAGAGGCATAGGAATGAGATCGATAGGAAAGATATGACCCTTAAAGTCCAACTTGCAGTCGCGAATCACCGAGTCGAGGTCAACAGGTTTACCATCCGCAATTTCAACACATAACGGAGAGTCAAGCATAATACGGGGATAAGCAAGTAAGGGCTCTAACTCTAATGACACAAAGCTACGGTCCGCACCAGAGTTAAATAATATAGATGCATAACGATTATTGATAAGGAACGTACCATTGACCACCTCCTGGTTTGCTTGAGCCTGGTTAGCATTGACCAACCATATTAGTGTTAATGGTAATAAATGATAAAGATCAATAAGATATAAGAGATAAAGCAAACTTGAACCTGATTTGCATTGATGTTGAAAGCACGAGCAGAAGCACCTCGAGCAGCATTAGCGCCAGGCTGATTAACCATAGCGAGAGCGGGGCACGCATTGCGAAGGTGGGTAGTAGACCCACACTTGTAGCAAGCCCTAACTTGAACTTGGATATTTGGGGCTTGGGCTATCATGGGCTGAGCAGGGTATTGGGCCAAAGGTTGGGCCATAATAGGTTGAGCTCGGATGGGCTGGCGGCAGACATTCATGAGATGCCCAAATCGCCCACAATTGGTGCAGCGCCTACAAGGGTTAGTAGCTGGGTGATGATAGTTGCAAATGTTGCACAACGGGTGAGGGCCAGTATAGGGCTTTTTGGCAGGTGGCCCACCCGGAACCCATTGGGCCACAGGAGCAGCAGGTGCAGCGGGAGTAGCAGTAACAGCAAAGTTTCGACCCTTACGCTTCTTTTTGTTACTTTTACCAGCAGAAGACTCAGATTTGAATTCTTTCTCGACCGCGCGCTCGGTCATTTCGGTGCCCGAGTCCTTATTTGAACCCCTCCTTTTCAGAGTACCCGCCTTCACATGATTATCGGTCAGACGAGCAGCAAGGCGAACAACACTGTCGAGTGTCACAGGATTGCTAGCCCAAATAGAATCCTGAATCTGCTCAGGTAACCCACCAGCATAAGCCTCAATAGCTCGAATTTCATGAGTAACGATTTCAGGCACCAAGATTTTCAGTTCATAGAAGCGGTCAGTATACTCCTGATTTTCCCCACTGTATTGTTTCAATGCCCGGAATTCATCCTCAAGTTTCTTCAGTTCGCTGCGAGGACAGTATTTTTCCCTCATGATTTCTTTGAGCTCGTCCCAGGATAAGGCTAGGGCTTCATCCGATCCACGGATCCTTTTGTACCCGTTCCACCAAGTAAGAGCTTTTTTCGATCAGGGTGCTGGTGGCACGAATGACTTTCAGCTCATCAGGACAATCACTGTTAATGAAGGTATTTCCCATCCCCTCAAATCATTGAAGTAAACCAATGGGACCTTCGGTGCCCTTGAATTTAGGAGGATTGCATGAATTGAAGTGCTTGAAGGTACAAGCAGAAACAACAGTAGCATTGGCAGGGTTGGCATTTAGGCCCTGCTGGATCTGAACCACAATGTTGGGGAGGACCTCGGCCATTTGTTTCGCGATAACCGAGGCCATTTTTTGGCTGCTATCGCCCTTACGGCGCCCTTTGAAATGGATCGACATTCTGAGATAAGGATTAGGGATTAGATAATGACGTGATCGATAAACAAATTTAGAGTTCATGTTGTTTTGAATACAAATAGATATATATACATATGTGTATGTGTGCGTGTTAGTGAATCGTGTTGTGTGACTCGGATCAACATAGTTCCAAAAATTTTATTTAATCATGACCGCGCGAAACAACAAAATCGAGTAATTGAGATAAATAGTATCGGAGTGGTTCTCACCTCTCGATTGAGAGGCTACAACCGTGACTAATCAGTTTCGGGCCCTAGTGGTAAAACATGCTTTGGCCTAATAGGTTTCAACACTCTCATCGGGGCGTCCCAGGTGAGCGTCCGGGCCCAACGGTTGATAGGGCTTATATGCAACGCTTTTCTTGACAGAGAACCCGACTACCGGCATATCCACCCTTCTAGTTACTACATGTTTACCACCAAAACCCTAATTCTGACGAGAGTTGAAAATCAAGAAGACACATTTTCCTAAATGGTACGTAAGGCACCATTTTCTAAGGAAGAGGCTAGGAAGCCTTAGTGATTTGTGTATGTGTGTGTTGACCAACGAGACACGAGGCTTTGGTTAAAAATAGAGTCACATTTAAGAGCATATAATGGACAATTAAGTTTAACTAAGCATGCAAGGCATGAGGTTCTCATGCAGGACGCCCGAGGCAATAGTCTAGGTCAAACCATTTCTAATAACCTAGATCCCTATAGCCGTGGCTCTGATACCAATCTGTAACACCCCAACCGACGGCGGAATTTACGTCGGGGCGCTAAGATTGTCCAGATGCTCACAACTCTATTTAAGTTGTTATATTTTTAATCATGCCAATTTCATTCAACAACCAAACATAGTCAGAGATAACATCCAACAAAACATAAAGTTCATACATCTTATAATGGTTCTAGTTTTATTTAAAAGGTCTACTAAGTCCCATGCAAACTCCTATGGTGTCGATAATAACATCAAACAGCAACACCTGCAACATGTAGAAAATATGGTCAACTACAAGAGTTAGTGAGTAATCACAGGTTTGAATAAATATATAATTTGAATAAAAGCGATTCATGCATCAAGTGTAAATATCTAAATCATGATCAACAAGTATGAGTGATGTGCACCAAACCTAGACAAGTAAGGGAGCAATCACCCGACGCCACACGCGAGGCATGCCAGGTGGGTTGTCAGCCAATAGATCTATCATTGTTGCCACAGCTCGATGGTTAATGGTACACATGCGATTAGAGACTAGCAACTAGCGATTAGAGAATACCACAACAAATAATCCACAAGTATCACATAATCAGAGAATCACACATAGAGCACATAGAATCGCATGTTTGATTAATAAAGCGTTTAGAGATTTTGAATACTGGTACATGTTGCACTCCAAAACATTAAAATGAAAGAAGGGCTATGAATACTCACCTCACAGGTGAATCGAGACGGAAGACAAGCGATAGCGATGCGAAATCACGTCCGGGGATCACCTTGACGATAGACCGATGCGAATCCCAAAACAAAATAAATTAATAAAATAATTAACAAGGTCCGACTCACAACTCGATGGTGGTTTACTCAAGTGATAACGTACGGTTTCAATTTGGGTCCATTCCTAGTCTAATCGGTGAGGTCAAAGGGGCTTAATTTGCCTAATTTCATGGAAGTCAAACTTGGTCAAACATAGTCAAACTTGGTTAAACAGAAGTTAATATGGTCAAATATGGTCAAACATAGTCATACATAATCATATATGAAATTCCAAGCTAAACTAACATCAAACATGGTGAAAATTAGGCTAACCGACAAATCTAGTCATAAAAAGTAATAATTATCATATAATCGGGTAACGGGCTTAGATCTAGTCTTGATGACATTTAAAACAGTAAATACATCATATGTTATCATGAAAATACTAACTTGGTCAACAAAGAACCTAGATCTAACATCAAACAAGGTGAAAATTAGCATAACCGACGAATCTAGTCATAAAAAGTCATAATTATCACATAATCGGGTAACGGGCTTAGATCTGGTCTTAATGACATTTAAAACAGTAAATACATCATATTTTATTATACAAATACTAACTTGGCCAACAAGGAACCTAGATCTAACATGGTTTTCATGGATCTAGCCATAATAGTCACAAAAACTCAATTTTGATGCACAAATGAGGATCTATCTCTAATCATCATATAACTTTTAGATCTAGACACCTATTATCATAAATTTACAGCCTTGACATAGATCTAATCATACAAAATAGAGATCTAATCATTTCGAGCACAAAAAACTACCATTTTGAAGAACAAATCACAAATCTAGTCTTTATTTTGCAAGTAGCACATAGATCTAGTCTAGATCTAACAAAAAGGTACCATCTTGATGACATAATACATGGATATTGTTCTATAAGAGCATTCATGACCAGGTCTAACCATGAACCAACATAAAAATGGAGTTTTGATCCAAACAAACCTAGATCTACAACATATACACATGTATAACCATGGATCTAAGCCAAAAACATCATAAAGTTCCAATCTTGGACTCAAAACTCAATAGATCTAGATAGATAAGGGTTCTAGATCTTATATCTAGTCAAAGAAGGTAAAAAGATCAGATCTTGGTGAAAAGAGATGAGGAAAACCACTTACCGAAAAGAAAACGACTCATTCTTCACTTGATTTCACAAAAAATGAGCCTCAAACCTCTAAGATCTTGATCATCTCTCCCTCTAGCCTTTTTAGGGTTTTTAGGAGGTGAAATATAGAGGCTAGAAGGAGAATAAGAGCTTATATAGGCGAGTTTTTAGGGTAAAATCCCAAAGCCACGTTTTTTAAAGGTTCTCGAGTGTCTAGCGTACTGTTTTCGCTCTAATTTCTTCGTTCTAGCCCCGATTTGACCCCCGTTTTGTCCTATATTCCTAATTTTAAACCCTCTATCACATTAACCACATTTAATCCACTCAAATTGATATAAA
>JBCNJP010005603.1:0-12000 GCA_039602395.1 Deinandra increscens subsp. villosa
GTGGCACACAAAATAAGTGCCACTATAAGCTGTGCCACTATATGCTTTCAGTGGCACTTTTTTATGTGCCACACATTCCTGCAAGGCTTTTAGTGGCACTTTTTGTGTGCCACTGTATTAACTAAATCACATACATATTAGTGGCACTTATTTATATGCCACAGTATTAACTAAAATATATACATATTACTTTTAGTGGCATCTTTTGTATGCCATAATATATCAATTGCAAAGTATAAATACTACTTTTAGTGACACCTTTTTCCCACATTAACCTCATAATATCTATTATACTTTCAACTAATTAAACCAAAACTCAGTTATAATATAAAACAAAAATGAAAACATGGAAAATCATAATATTTGTTTCAATCCATAATAAATCTCAACGTTAGTGAACAAAATACGTAATATAAGTTTCAAGTTTGTTTCTAGTGTTCACAAAAAGAAAAAGAAAAAAACATTCTTCCGGGTTGTCAACTTTATCCGATAGATCTTGTTATCTCCATTCCACCAAGGCTTCATCTTTTGTCCGCTCTTTCTCCATCATCGGTACTCTTTGAAGATAATTCGTTAGCGGAACCAATTTTAGAGACCTATAAAGTTTAAAATAATACAATTAAGAGCAGAAACAAATAAATGCAACAACAAATATTCCGGTTTTTTTTTTGAAACAGCAAACAATATCATATAGCAGACCAGCAAGGATGTTTAGTACATAAGTATGTTTACTGTTTAGTACATAAGAATGTTTGAAACGGCAACAAATATGCAGTTTGTTTAGTACATAAGAATGTTAAATAAACTAGATTAGCTATAAAAATGCAGCAACAATTTGTGCAGCAACAAAAATGCAGCAAAAAAAAAGTTAAACAAATAATAAAAGCCAGCAGCATGTCTTAAAATCAACAACTTAAACATAAGGATTTGATGTAGGTACCTGCAAGTTCATATTGCTAAGAATCGCGGACATGTTTGCATTAGGGATATGCTCTTGGATAATGTTCACCATGACATTAAACGCACCTTGTAGCTGGCTTATAGTTTGTGTAGCACTTTCGAGTTGTTGAATAATTTGTGAGTCGCCATTACTTTTCTTGGCCGGCATCTTCCCAACCAAACGAACATACCCTCTTTTCTCCGGGCCTTTAACTTTCGAAAACTCATCATTTGAAAAATCATCTTGAACTCCGGATGTCCTCGTAGATTTACTTGCAATAGCTTGTAATGAAGTCTAAATACATAATAACATAGTTCTGTTTAAAATAATTGAACACACAAATTGAGAAATAGGAACATTTAATACGTAAGAATGCATTACCACCACGCCAAGAGCTTCATCATCTACAATGCTTCCATCTTTACGAGTGCGTGTTTTTATGTACATTTCTCCTCTTGTTGGGTACATACCATCATTATCCATTGCCTATAAATTATGTTTGATGGTTAGTAAGGGAATTGAAAACCAAATATTACTATAATATATTTAAAAAACTAGAATAGTACCAATTCATGAGCAAGTCTAGCAAATGACTTTGTCCCGGTTACATGAGGCTCCTTCATCTTTGAGCGGCTTGATCTTTTCTTAACACATGTATTCTAATAGTAAATAGTATTTTAGCACATGATAGGATTTATTCTTACCTGAAAAAAATGAAATTTATAGATCATTCTTACCTGAAATTCTGGGGTGAACCAGCGAGCAACAAGTTCTTTAAACTGAGTTGGATTCACTCTGTTGTCATTGTTAGTTTGTTTTGCCACAATTTCATCAATGGTAAGGCTTGGATCATATCCACGTGACTTTAATAAACCTTTCCATGTTCTCCATTTTTTCCCCATGCTAAACAATATCCATTTTTTTATTTGACTTGATTCAACCGGATGAAAAGTAAATTTGGACTACAAAGAAGAATTACATATATATTAGCGGATACATATTACATAAAAGTAAAACTGTTCAATATTACAAGAGGTACATTACATAGTTTGATTAAATTTCATTTAGATACTGACCTTACTTTATGTTATGGTTACATTGACATGTCCATAAACCTATTTTGTAATTCTGAATTGTTTATGTATCTGTGTGGTAATGTTGGTTACTATTTTCTCTTAACAAGTACATATACCAAATACAATGCCAAACAAAAAGCAATAAAAATGAAACTGATTTCTCCTCACTTAATTCGTTGGCTTACTATATATTACATATAGTTTAGCCAACATTCAGTTCTATTATGTTATGCCGATAGTTTTTCCAACACTACGGGGTCCATGGCTTGGTTACTCTACATATAAAGAAAAAATTAGAAGATGTGTACCTTAACGAGTGAATACATGTCCTCTTTGTTTTGCATAGGAACTTTTCTCCAGTCCGAATATTCAATTGATACATTCTCAGCCATCCTCACAAGTGTCCCAAGATATTGACCAAGTTCTCTACCTTCCTCCCCCACCGGGTGTCCAAACTTGTCGAATGAGACACATATTCTTTCAGTTTTCTTCATTTTCCATATATCAATCTTATGAGTATAACCTCTACCCTTGTTGAGAGCACCTAAAACAGATTCATTTTCCATCTCTACTGCAGTGTCATCAATAGCTGGTTCATTTTCTGTCATGAATGTAACCGTGATCGTTCAGTTCACATAGAAACAACACTCAACTTTAGAAGACCCAATTGACATTATTTTTAAATAAAAAACTAATCTGTTAGTTTCAAATCAGAAACTAGTGATCAGAGCCTGTTCAGAACTAATCTGGATAAGGTATGCAAATCAGCAGCCTAGCCACAACTGAGATTTATCTGCTTGCAGCAACTATATGTACCAAATTTAACTACAAATTCTATAATCCAACACTCAAAGGCTTCATATATAGAAACATAAATCAACCTTAAAATGCATAAAGTTATATTAGTGATCATTTTAGAACAGAACTGATGAAACTTTAATTTTTTTTAAATAGTTTATCAGATAGTTTATTTTCTTTTAGTATTACAAATAGTTAATCATTTAGTTCCAATATTAAAGAATTCTAAAAATGAATGACTTTGTTGATACATTCTCTATGATGAAAATAAATATGAATATGATAGAATTACATATTCTACATAGATAAGTCAATTCAATGACTTTATATAGTCTAAGTACCTTGAAATATCTCATCATCGTTGTTGTCGTTCTCATCAACAAGAGCCAACCTTCTCTTTGTTCCTCCTTTATTACCTTTGACTATTTGACTCATGGTGTCAACTGCATTTGAAGTTGATGTAACCTTTTGGGGTGGGGGCGGTAGGGGGTTTGAAACAATATCATCCACTATATTACAACAAAGTAGTAGATTAATATAAAAAGTACTTTAATTGAAAAACCTTTTAGATCAACAACATAATACCTTGAAATATCTCATCATCATTGTCGTCGTTCTCATCAACAAGAGCCAACCTTCTCTTTGTTCCTCCTTTATTACCTTTTACTATTTGACTCATGGCGTCAACTACATTTGAAGTTGATGTAACCTTTTGGGGTGGGGGCGGTAGGGGGTTTGAAACAATATCATCCACTATATTACAACAAAGTAGTAGATTAATATAAAAAGTACTTTAATTGAAAAAACTTTTAGATCAACAACATAATACCTTGAAATATCTCATCATCATTGTCGTCGTTCTCATCAACAAGAGCCAACCTTCTCTTTGTTCCTCCTTTATTACCTTTGACTATTTGACTCATGGTGTCAACTGCATTTGAAGTTGATGTAACCTTTTGGGGTGGGGGCGGTAGGGGGTTTGAAACAATATCATCCACTATATTACAACAAAGTAGTAGATTAATATAATAAGTACTTTAATTGAAAAACCTTTTAGATCAACAACATAATACCTTGAAATATCTCATCATCATTGTCGTCGTTCTCATCAACAAGAGTCAACCTTCTCTTTGTCCCTCCTTGATTACCTTTGACTATTTCACTCATGGCGTATCTTGCATTTGAGGTTGATGTAACCTTTTGGGGTGGGGGCGGTAGGGGGTTTGAAGCAATATCATCCTCTTCGTCATTCTCATCAAGAGACAACCTTGATTGGGGGTTTGAAGCAATCACTCGACGTATCTTCCTTATATTAGCAACTCTGTTGTTCGCCTCTTGACTATAATTTGAAGCATTGTCATGTGCCTCCCCTCCACTTCCACCTTCTGGTTCAAAAGCATCATATAACAAATCACGAATTTCCTCATTAAGGGTCGCTCCAGTCGATGCACTCGTTGCGCCTTCACCATGATATACCCATTTCAAGTAATCTGGTTGAAACCCTGAACATATGAGGTGATCTAAAACACTTTGTCTACTCTGATATTTCATGTTCAGACACTTTGTACATGGACACACTATCTTCTCCCCATTGACGGATGTTCTCTCAAATGCGAAATTCAAGAAGGTTTGCACACCGTTAACAAAAGTTTGACTATATCTTGGCGCGTGATACATCCACGATCTGTCCATGCCTTCTAAGTTTATGTTTATATTAGCCGCTAGTCAACAAAGTAGTGAAGATGTATATGGTTGATCTTATACTAGCTAATTTATAAGTCACTTAAACACATTAACAGCCTAAAAAAACAGCAACAGCAGCCTAAAAACACAGCAATAACACCCTAAAAATATAGCAACAGCAGCCTAAACATAAACTATATAAAAAGCAACAGCAACTTAGAACATTGACAAATTATATTAAGATTTAAAAACAGCAATAGCAGCCTAAAAAAACAGCAATAACACCCTAAAAAAACAGCAACAGCAGCCTAAATGTAAACTATATAAAGAATAGCAACAGATTTAAATATAAACTATATTAGAAAAAAGATTCATAATTTCTGAATTCTGATGAATGGTGATCTGATCTAAATCTAATACAAAAAACAAATTAAATACCTGATTAAGATTGCAATGAAGCTGAAACTCGGCTGAACAACTACCAAACACCGTGTAGTAACGACCTGCATGGAAGTAAGTCAGATAAAAGGCTTCCAAACCAAAAAACAGCCCAGCGGGAGAATGTTGTAGTATGTTCGTCCATATGATTGTTTATAATCTGATATATTTTTAATACATTTTTTTTTGCAGGCTTTCGCAATAAAAATATTTATTAACTGTTCAACTACTCTTGCAGGTTAGTTTGTTTATTAACTGTTTCATCTTGGATAGTTGAGTAAAAAATATTTCTTCTCATGTAGTCATGTTTAAACCGAAAGTATTATGTAACTGAATTTCTAACACGACATGAAAACATTAGACAGTCAGACAGAGTTGACACAAATACGTTTGTTTGAGTTTTGTATTAATGGGTTCGGGTTGATTTCAGGTTTGAACTCACTGACACGTTTAACCAAACAGATAAGGTTAACCAGGTTACCCGTTTAACTAAACAGATTGTGCTCACATTAACCTTACAAAAAGAAAATCAAAGCTGCAGTTAAGAAGATGTATGACATCCAGACCAAGAAAGTCAATACTTTGATCAGGTATCTTCTTCAAATCAAGAAGATATTACCACTTCAAAGTAAAGT
This sequence comes from Deinandra increscens subsp. villosa, assembly GCA_039602395.1. NCBI lineage: Eukaryota > Viridiplantae > Streptophyta > Magnoliopsida > Asterales > Asteraceae > Deinandra > Deinandra increscens. The sequence continues at coordinate 5,571 of JBCNJP010005603.1, forward strand.
GACAACAGTAAATATTACCTTAACTGAGAGTAACAGGAGCAGCAACCTATGATGTAAAACCGAAGACATTAGAAAACATTTATGAACAATACTTATATAGTAGACAAAGAGTAAATGAAATCCTTTTGTAAACAAAAGATAACTACAAACAATTGTAACCGCATAATTGCATTCATAACTAATGATTCATAGATGTGGCATATCAACAATCTAATTATGAAAATTATTCAAAAAATAGACAGCTATGTCAGTGGCTAATACTTCAGAAAGACAGAAGAAAACTCTCCCCTTCCCTGAACCCAGTAAATGTTGTCTGTTTTGAGCAACTAAGCTATGAGACACCATCATAATATCATTAGTTATGTGTCAAATAGAATAGTAGGGAACACGAAGTTTTGAACCTCCCAAAAAATATCAATTTATAATTACCTGAAACCACCATTTCATTTCATACCTGTTAGGTACTTTCATTTGCTACATACCAACAGTAACCAATAACCATACCAAAATTGAAACTAATTAACCCAAAAATGGAACTAATTAACATAAAAGTACAATCACACATTGATCTCTAGCATAATTAAACTGAAATTCCAAACCCTTAGTTTCATTATAGCTTCAACAGTATCCCTTATCACCATTCTGAACCCAATCTTAATACCTCTTTTAAATAGTAGTATACATGCAGCATCATAATGAAACTCAATTTAGTGAGCGACACATTTACACAGACATTTAGTGGAACAAAAGTGATGATTACAAAAACTAAGCAGGTTAAGTGCATGCATAAATAGAAACATAATTCACATATAACATAACATGCGATATACACTTCAAGCAAGAAGAAAGCATTTTATCAAACAGTTGGCATGCAAACTCAATTACAAAAACTAGTGATCAAATAGAATAACAAAAACATTAATGTAGAATCAGAAATTGCATTCAAATTCAATAATATATCAAGAACGCAAAAAAAAACGATAATCGTGAACTGATCCACATAAAAGAAAAGCAGCAACAATGGCCAAGCACATTGCTAATCGTAATACCCATACAATCGCAAGAAATGAAAATAAATATTAAGAAAATATAGAATCGTAATCGTACCTAAGGAGGATGGTGGCAACTACAGAAGTAGAAAAAAACCAAGTAATCAAGATGAATCATAACTCCTAAATCGTTTTACTAACGGAAGCTAGATTAGTCGAGGTGATTAAAGCTAAAAAGGTAATAAACAGTAAATATTACCTTAGCTTATGTTAGGTTATGGAGAATCACTCAACTATCTCAACTATCTGTATTACTTATTCTACCAATACCAGTTTTAACAATCCTCATCCAATCACAATAAAACCCTATACGTAAACCTCAATACCACTTCAAAGAAACATGAACTAAAATCTGAACTTTGAATTATACACACCCAATCAGACATAAATCAAAAGGAATGGATTTCCAGAAAGATTTAACCAATAATTGCCTGATGGGTTTATCTAAGCTCATGTCTGCTCTATTTTTAGATTGTTTTGCAAGATTTTGAACAAGATTTAAAAAAGAACTTAAACCATTTGAACAAGATTAACATGTCAAGATGCCTAAATCTATCAGTTAATTGATTTAAGTTGAATACCAGCAACTAAAGAATAACAATAAATCACACCTTATTATAGCCAGGGACAAGATCTTGAAACATTTGTATCCGTTCACTTATCTTCTCTCTTCTTTCCTGACCACAAAATGGGTTAAAATTCAGCAAACATAAAGCTACACAAGAAACTTGAATTGAGGGTTGAATATAGTCGTGTTTAAATTCTAGGTTTGAATAAATTGGTATATGTTAATTCAAATTTGATCATGAAACTGAAAACAGGGAATCATATTAGATTGCAACAACAACACAACTAACTATATAAAAATTAATGTTCTTATAATGGCTTATCCTTTCAAATAACTTATTTGCTTTTTATGTATGTTCATCTATTTATATAAATAATAGACTCGTTTTGTCTTTGTCTATTTGTTTATTTATTTTCTGGCTAAACTTTAAACTAATGAACACAAATTAATTTTCGTGTTTGTTTGGTTCACTTGCAACCTTATAGATAGTTTAGGATTAGAAACCAGACCATAGCAAAACTACAAAAACAAAAATTAATGCTTGGACTGTTAGGTGTTGGTCGATTCCTATGTTCAAACAAATAAAACAAAAAGACAGTTAATGGGTTATGGGTTGCACAGTATAAAATATTAAAAAGAAAAAAAATTAATTGTTTTAATATGTAATTTCACCGGAAAGAGAGATTGCAACAACAAAATCACATCTACAGTTGCTAAAAAGATAAACAGACGATAAACAATATACTATTATTTGGGGATATTAATTTTCATCCAAGAGTTAGGGCTTTAAATCCAACCTTCTGCAGCTAATCATCCACCGAAATTCACTCCTGTTACCTTCAAATTCCCACTGAAACCTGCAAGTTCACAAACGAATCTCAAACATAAACAAGCAAATCAACAATTTCAGCAGTTCGTAGTGATAATGGGAGAGGACGAGGCTTTCAACATCGATAAGAATTAACAAGAGAAAATAGAAAGTGGCGCGATTGAGGGGTAAAAACGCACCAAACTGAAGAGCGAAATTCGTTCGTCAAGAGTAGAACAGCACCAAACTGAAGAGCGAAATTCGTTTACCTGATTTGGGAGTTTTGATTTTGAGCGGCAGATTTGTGAGCGGCGATTTGTGAGCGGCAAATTTGTGAGCGGCATATTTTTGGGGGTTTTGATTAGGTTTTGAGTTTGATTTTGGGAGGATTGAAGGTATTTGATTTTGGGAGAGCGCCATTACCGCTAAATATTACCGCCATGGATTACCGCCAAACATTAATCTGCCTCTTTTTTTTATTAGTTAAAAGGGACCAATAATTATATATTAATTATATAGTAAAGTTTTAGTACAAAATATAAATTAGAGGTTTAAAAAAATGTAGGAATGAAAATTAAAAAATACTTTGATGAGTAACAAAATATGTTATATTATGTACCACCAAAAATTTTATAAAGTTTTTTAATCTTAAAAAATAAGTATAGTGGCAAATAAATATCTATAAATTATATATTGGGTAAGTGTGGCATACTAAAAGTGCCACTAATCATTTAATATAGCTCAAACAAGAATAATACACGCAATGTGCCACTACAATATATATATTAGTGGCATAAAAGTTAATAGCCACTAAACGTGTGTGCCACTAAATGACATTAAAGTGCCACTAATCCATTAAATTAGTGGCATAAATGATAAATGCCACTAAAACAATAGCTCAAACAAGTATGGCACACGAAAAGTGCCACTACAATTTACATTAGTGGCACAAAAGCTAAAAGCCACTAAGAGTGTGTGCCACTAAATGTCAATTTATTTGTAGTGGTTATGCAAGTATCTAGGGATTTACTAGCCTGTAACATTCTTTTGCTTCTCATAAGGTTTATATCAAGCTTAACCTGCATCTCATTGTTCTTATGCTTCAGGTCATCTATCTGCTTACTTAGCTCAGCTATTTCTAACTTAGCGTTGTCATACAAATAGGCGTTCTCAGTTGCAAGGTTCTTATATTTTGCTATATCTAATTGTCTAAGAGTAGTAATTATACGATCACAAACAGGGTTAGAACATACCTTGGTGTGGTCTGCTGCCATAGCTTCATTCTCCTCAGGTTCTTCTTCAGTAACCACAAAAGCATGCTCCTCTTCATCATCATCATCCATAGTCGTCATCATAGCATGCGTCAGACTCAGATCCTTCAGTTGGGGGGTCCAGTCATATCCTCCACCTTCCTGCACTATCAAGGCACGTGCTCTGCCTTTGCCTTCCCATCAGCTGGTTTCTTCATCTCTGTTTTCTCCTTCCTTGGTTTGCTGCACTCCCTAGCAAAATGCCCATATTCATCACAATTGTAGCACCTAAGCTTCGTCTTATCAAACCACATTCTGATCTTGTCTTGATCCTTCCAAACATTTCGCCCTGTAGTAGCCATGAACTTCTTAGCTCTGAACACCGCCATAGCCATTTGCCAAGAGACGTCCAGCATCTCCACATCCTCTGGATTAATCTGATTAAGCTCCCCCGATAGAATCTCAGAAGGAATTAGGGTTCCGGCCATTAAAGCATGATAACTGTTCATGAATCCCATACCCAGTGCAAAATTGGGATCGTCGTTGGCCTCAGAATTGTCGCCTCCACTTGAACTAGATTGGGGTTGTGCCACAAATGCATTCGTTTTATTCACTGAACTTGATCCACCTCCAACAAACTTTCCTTTCTGCTTCTCCTCTACCTCTTCCGACAACAACGCTTGATTCAGCTTTCCAGCCAAACTAAGTGAGCTTATATGATTCAACTCACGCTGCTTATCATCAATTAGCTTGGACTTCAACTTGTTGATCATTTCATCCAGAGACAGCTCACTCAATTTGTTGTTGTCCTTAATAATTGAGATATTGGTGTTCCATGACTATGGCAAACTGTTTAGCAGCTTCAAATTCTTATCTTCCAATTCCGGCTCCACACCATAACTTGACATTTCTGCCATCAGAGAGACAAATCTTTGCACTTGCGCTTCGAAAGATTCACCTTGGATGTGATTAAACAAATTGAATTTCTGCTTCAACATCTGCTTTCGACTCGCCTTGATGTCTGGATTTCCCTCATAAGCAACAATCAATGCATTCCACAGTTCCTTTGCCGTCTTGCAATGCTTAAAGCCTTGAGCAATATTTGGTGTCAATGCCATTGTCATAATCGCAAAAGCCCTCTCAGCCTTGTTACATCTTTCCCAGTCGTCATCCTCAAACTCATCTTCAGTCTTAGCCTTTCCTGCTTTAGCTCCTGTTGCATGAGTCGGTATATGTGGTCCATTAAGCATTGCTCTCCACAATCTTAAGTCAACACTCTTCAAGTGGTTTTCGAACCTATACTTCCATTCCAAAAAGTGATCTGCCGAAGTAAGTCTAGGTGGACGAGTAATAGATCCGATCTCGAAGTCCAACTTCTGATACATACTTGGTTCAAAGTCCATTCCGAAAGCTTAGGAAACCTAAAATTAAAGTCCAAATGTCCAAACAATGAGATTACGATTGGGACAGCTTGATTACGATCGCAAACAGCTAATTACGATCGTGAACTCTGTTTCCGATAATACTCCAAATCGCAAACACTAAAACCGCCTTAAAATATCGTAAACGCAGATTACGATATTCGATTACGACTCCGTAGTCGTAAACACCGTTTCCGATAAGATCCGATTACGATAAAAACAGTCGTAAACCCTGATTACGACTTGTGATTCCGGTAACGAAGAATCGTAAACACCAATTACGACCAAGCAAAATCGTAAACACTAAACTCTCGATCGTAAACCCGATAAAAATGGTTTCTTGAAGTCGTGAACTCGATTCCGATGCAAATCTTCAAACAACACAGTCGTAAACACCAACAAAACCCAGAAAATCAGTCGTAAACCCGAAGAACAGCTACAGGAGAGATCGTAAACACATATACCACCTTCAAATCTTCAAAAACACGAACTAAAACCCAGAAAACACTTGAATCTATATCGTGAGAGCCTCGAATCTAAGATTCTTGGCTCTGATACCAATTGTAGGTCCGAAAAAACTCCAAACACACGATATTTGATCGTAAATGAGTGCGGAATCCTCAAAGACGATTGATTCAAGAAACAAGTAGAAGAAATAGATTCAATCTAAGATAACGTAACTATAATAGCAATGGAAACAAATATACCACAGCATAGTCAACCTAACTATATATGATAGCAATTAATACAATTACTTACCCAATCAGCTAGCACCTCAGGGTTGTTAGGGTTTGGCACAACATGAGTGTTGTACCAAACTTGCAATGGACCAGCTTCCTCTCGTGGAATCGTCTCATCACTTCTCTGTGAGCGAAATTAGCAAAATTAAATTTAAATGAAACTAAAATAATAGTTTTAATAATATAACAAATCTTAATGAACGTACCAACACATATAGTTTTTGTGCAAACGATGAACTTCCGTGTGAGCTACTATAGCGATGTTTAGCCCTATTTTCGGCATTTGCTAGAGCTTGACGGACTTTCTTGGGATCGGACCACAAAGTGTCAGTAATAAGTTGTCATTTATGAATGTCCATCTTTTTATACGGGATTGTTCTTGAATGTGCAAGATTCCCAAGTCCTCCGTTATCATTAAACCATTTCTTCATTTTATGCTTTCGGTCTCTGAAGGCACGTGCGCGGTCTTTATCTACTCGTTGTTTTACTTTATGCCAATCCCTTGAACCTTGAAAACTTTGAAAATCAAAGTAATGCTGCAAAACCAAGATATTACTTAGAATAAAAAACATATGAAATTAGTTATGAACCTAA
>JBCNJP010005604.1:0-20709 GCA_039602395.1 Deinandra increscens subsp. villosa
TTCATGCAATGCTGATAGTGTAGTATAATATATTCCTCGTTGCTACGGATCTTTTTAACGTTTGTGTGTCATTTTAAATTTTTAGAATTATATAGCCATATTTTCAAGAAATGTACGTCGCTAAATTCAATCAAGACTTTTTAGAAAGTATTTTATATATTATCAGAAAAAAGGAGTTTAAACAACACGAAGTACGTGGTGGTCAAATGGACATGTGACCCCAATTGAAAACTACACATTCTATATATTATACAAAGGACAATTGAAACTTATGGAATTGTGCCTTCCGGATCCGGATCCGGTTATATTTGACCCGACCACTTTTCATCCCTTAAAACCCTAAATCTTTGTCACTGTTGCTCACGATTCGCTCCACTCTTCGTCCCTTAAAACCCTAAATCTCTGTCACTATTGCTCGCGATTCGATCGGAGCATAGCCGCCACCACTGCCGCCAGATCAGTAAGGAGAGCATGGCGTGGAGGGCGGTCAAGCGGTGGCCGGAGAAAGAGAGAGCTGTGCCCAATTTGTTTCCGCTTGCGTCTTCATCTTCAAGGTTTCTGTTCATCATCAAGGTAAGTTAGGTTATTTCCTTCGTTTCGGTTCACGCTCTCACAGTTTTACACAAACACTCTATGATGCGTCGCTCATGAAGTTTTATTCATAATTAGGGTTCTTGGTTGCAGGGTTAAAGCTACAAATTCGAAACGAAAATTGAAGTTATGTTGACAATAAATTTGTTCCTGATGCGTTTTTTTTATGCTATGCAGGCCACTGTATATTTTCTTCATCGCAGCCCATTTCTTGGTAGGTTATATTCTTTCTTTGGTTTCGTTTTAATTTTGGCCTCAAATCAGTGCCAGTGTTTTTTTTTGTTGGGTTCTGTTCTTAGTTGTTCTTATTTGGTTTGATTTGCTTGAATTAGTTTAAAATTCGCATAGAAAGGTGGCTTAGGAGAGCTTACACAACTATCATTTCTCGGCTATAAAGATCAGTCTGTTGTAATGCTTCATCTATCATATAATCAGCCTAATGGGCACGGGTGAGAATGAGAGATGAGCATACACAATTGATAAAATCCTATAGAACCAAAATGCCTCTTTTTGTTATGTATGAACTAGGTTGTAAAGCTTTTCAGATTAACTTTGAGAGGAAATTTTCTTCCATTCAATTATGACCCGTTAAACCCTAACCCATTTGCAGCCACCCATCTTCTTATGATTGCCAGATTTTCAGCTCCATAAAGTATTGAGGATATCATTATTGCTACTGAAACAGAAACAGATTCCGTTCTTATATGGCTGTTCTGATTTGGTTTCGTTTGCCTGAATTAGTTTCTTGGTTTTTTTTGTAGGAAATTGATCTTAAAAAGGGGTTGTTATTGTGGACAGAAAACAGAGATGGAACTATATTAGAAGAAACTCTTCGTTTGTTTTTTTTTCTTTTCTGTCACATTTAGTTTTTTTACTTTGTTTTTAGATTTTTGTTTATTTTCTTGAGATGATATCATGAATGCTTTATATTTATAATGTTCCTCCTTAATATCATTTTCTATTTCAGTGATTAGGTGTTTACCAACAATTTAATGTGTTTTTGTGTTTTTTTTCTGGAATATGAGTTTGAGGTGCTTAGGTTTGCTGTTCTGAATTTTGTTGTGTATGTGATTATATCGTAGAATTTTTGTCCTTCCAAGTGAATGCAATTTGGACAACCTATTTAGACCCTCACGCATAATATATATTTTCATGTTTTTTGTTGTGGGATGGTGTCTGATTGAACGCAGGTACCGAAGGCACACAGGTAGGAGACGATGTGTTTTAGAATGTGAGTGAGTGTTTTAGTTCTTTTTGGTTATGTTTCATTTGTTTGGTTTCTAAAGTTGTGATGCTTGTATTTGTTTTTTGCAGGTGCTTATTGTTTTGATTATTGTTGATACAATTGCCTGCATCTTTGTAAGTATATCTTTAGTTATTTCTACTTATGAAGTTGTTTTTCTATTTGAATTTTATGACATTGTAGTAATTAGGCATTTGTGCTGCCTTTTTACTATGATGTAACAGACTTTAGGATTGGTTTTGTACCTACGTGGAGGTTAAAGCTTTCATTATGGTCAGCATCACTATCAACACCATCTTTAACATTTTATAATATAATATAATAAAACATCTTAAGAGTCCTAAAACAACATTAGAAAATGTCCCCAAACAGTAATAACTTTTCTAAAACAACAATAGAAAATTAATGCAACTAAGAGTACCCCACCTTCAAGAGTATTTCTTTTGCAACATCTTTTATGTCTATGACTCATGATTTTTCTTTTAAATATGTTGTAAATTCAAATCTGCATTAATTTGATAATGGTCTTACCTACTGTTTGTTTATTATTGGTATTTTTTTCTATTTTTTTGTTGATGCTTATTCGTAACCCAATACAAATCAGCAACTACTTTTTCTATGTACAGGGGGCATACATCAGTAGAAACAACAGACGATCTTTTTGATTGGTTCTGGTAGGAGTAGCATCGCATTTCTACTTCTTCAATCTTAACTATTGAAAAGAGAGCCTATTATTTAAATAATACGATTTTAAACCATTTTATAGGAGTTTATATCAGGTTAAACTGTTGTTGTTTTTCTAATAAATAGTTGAATCCGGTAACAATAGAATGTGAAATAAATTGGTTTCATTGGTGAAATTTTCTGCCTCTATATATTAGTATAGGTTTGCAGAAGGCTATGAATTCGAAACTAATATGGCTACTGGATTTTAACTGCCTGCTCATTCGTACACATTCATATTTGTGTTATAGATTCTCATATGACGACTGTTTGCTGTTTCTTTCTTTGTAGCCAGCGAGTCTTTTTGTGTGTGCGCTGTATTTAAATTTCTACAACTTTCTCAATGATTGAACGAGATCGTTTTCAACTGCGTGAAATTCTACCTACAAATGTTCAGATGGTCGGGCATATTGAAAGCTATAGTAAGTTACTATCTTCATTTATTATTGTTTAGATGAATTCATCTTTAAGATAGTATGGTCATAACCCATAGAAAGTAGCACCGATATCTATCATTAAGTGAAAAAGAAACATCATTTCATGACAATGTTTTTTGTTGGAGATGGACAAAAATGTTGGTGTTTGGGTGGGCTCAGCCGATCCATTTTGACATGCACACAAGTATTGTATTTTTTTATTGTTACCCAAACTGTCCTAACATGCCCATTTTGCCACCTCTACAAATTGTTGAATATTAATATGATTTAGCATACAACATTACTCTAGATAGGTTTCATCTCTCAAAATTTTAGTCTTTTTCTTTTTATTGGTGAAATTTGTATTTGATCACTTTTTAGTACTACTTAGTAGTTTTTTTCCTATTGTTTCAGCTTTAAATATTGGATAGCAAGAACCCAGTCATGCGTTATCAATGGCTGTACTTACTGTCGTAATCAATGGTTGTGCTTACCGACTGGGTTGAATAACATACTTATATACGTGGAAAATGATTGATGGCTAATAGTTGCACAATATTGGTCCCAATGAAGATGAAAAAAAGATAAAGAAAGCTGCTAAAATAATGATAAGTGGTATCTTATGAAGTATGTGCAACTAAATCCTATTTTATTAGAGATAGAACTCTCTTCATTGGTCAACTACTTTTTATGGGGTGATTTAAATTTAAAATCTTTCAAATTATGTTAGAGAATTGAATGATTATTCAATTTATAATTTATAATTTTGAAATTCACTTTTTGCAGGTTTGTGGAGAAAAAAATTACATGGATTTCACTAATCCAGATTCTGAAGCTATGGAAAGGTCTTCTCTGGTTTAGAAGCTATTCTAGAAGGTTTAGAATCGCGGTAAAAAAAATATATAACTTCAAATTATTTTTATATATGATATGTACTTTGTGCCATAAAAGGTGTAGTTCCATCAAATGATAGAAACGGATCAATGGATCAAAATTGTCTAAAGTGTATGTATATTTGCATAAAATCATTTCACTATCTTTGAAACAAAATAACTTTCTAATCATATTTGGCAGGCCAATTATCTATATAAGAGAAAAAATTGGACAAAGTGCTCGACTCACCTAAACCTCCACCAAAATTGCCCTACATTGACCAGGACCAGTTCTATATTTTCCCCAACCCGTCGATTTTACCACACAAGTGATTCAAGTCAGGCAACCAGCACCAAAGTGATCTAATTTACCCAATCGTTCATGTATGGAAACAATTATTCTTTGATGTGTCATATAACTTCGATCCATAGCTAAATCATAATGTTTTATCTTGGTTTTGTGAAGGAACATTCAGCTGATTACTTATGTATGATTCATTATTTTGTAGGTAAGGCCTGTTGGATTTGCTACAGCTGCTGTTAGGTCTTCATATGAGTGGTGCTTAACATATAGACGCAACCAGTGAAGGAATTTTGGAAGGAGCAAAAAATGGAGATGGAGAGGTATCCCTACTTATAAACTTTATTTGTCAGAGGCTTTATTGAGATTTGAAAAATATTAGCTAACAAAGATTCAAACAAGGTATATCATATGACCTTAAAATTTTAGACTTGGGACGACTTTCTATCCGTTCATATTTCAAAAATTATAATAAAAAATATTGTCTATTTGACCCATTTATAATCAAATGGGTCGAAATCACAACATGTGCACTGTTCTAGACAAGAAAAGCACACCCTTTGACTTTTGTGTCAAGTCGGCTAATGCAGTGTTCAGGTCCTATATCAGGTTTGTTAATAAATCAAACTTGAATCTGCTTTGTAATTTTAGGTTGGATTGCCCTTTTTTAGCTTGCATGTATGTTGATTGGTCTTTTAGTGCAAATTTTTGTCATTTTAGATGTTTTTGCAGTTGGTAAAAGGAGAATGTCATGTTATATGAATTGATTTGAGAAGTTAGTATTTAATTTGAAATTTATGGGCTTCTTTAGCATATATTTTGTACTTTCTTTATTAATTCATGACATCGTTTAAACTTTACTTGCTTTCAATCCATTTCACCCATATTTTTTAATAACCATATCTTATAGATTTAATTTTCTATGCTTTCATCCATGTGTTTTCCTCTATCTGCGTAAGTTGTATGTTGTAAATTCAATTTCTTTAAATAAATAATTTTTAGAGTTATGCAAAGAGATCACTTTAGCAATGTAATTTGATTAGGCAATGACTAATGCGATTTTCATTAAATTTTTTGCAGGTTTGAGGTTATCAGCATTGTTTTGTTGCTGTTCTTTTAGTCTTTGTGAGTGTCATTCTTTTCTCTCTTACTGTTAGAAATTGGCCTTTACTTTTGTTGTAGTTAGAAATTGCCCTTTAATTAGAGTGATAGGTTTCGTTAGTGTTTATGCATATGATTTAAATTACCAATTATCTTGGGTTCCTATATGCACTTCTCAGAATTTGTATTTCAAACTAACAAAAGTATAGGTTTGGAGGTTTGGCCCATTGACATCGATCAACAAACTTAGGCTGCATGGTCATCCAATGGAAGTTTCAAGTAATGTATTTTTGGTGCTATTAGCTTAGTATTCAAAAGGCAGGAGAGGAGGTTGTTAATAGGTACATATAGAAAACCATAAAACACACTTTTTTCTTTCATCGCATAAGGTCGTAATGATCACCTCTTGGGTTAAATGCTTAGGTTAATTAAGTAAAGAGGAACATAGAGGTCCCTACCGCATTTTCTTATTGACATTCCAAGGTACTTATTTTTCTTTGTTCAATAGCCTTCATGAAAGAAAATAGTGGGCCTGTTTCATCTTAGTATTCAATGGAGTTGATTTTGTATTTGCTGTTATTTCTTCTTTATTTGAATGGATTTCATTTTGTCTTTGTTGTTAGCTCTTCAGGTTATGGGATTTAATTTTATGGGCTTATTAGGTTGTACAATTGCATTTCTGTTGTTGCTGTTGTGTTGGCTTTGTATCTAAAAGGCAGAATAGGAATCGTTTTGACCCGAACCATATTTTAGAGACCAAAAAACGACGGTGCTGTTTTTTTAGACGATTTAGGGTATTAACTGATTGGAGCTAAATTCATTATCAGTTCTCATCAATTTCTAATGATAATATGCTTTTCTATTTTTTTTTCTTCTGCTACTAGATGATCTTTGGATAGATCACTTCACTATTGATCTTTGCATACATGTCAATGCTTACTAGCGGGGCAGGATAGCATTTTTCATGCATCATAAATACTAATAAATAATATGCTTATTTACATAAAACCTTAGATACCGCAGCAACGCGCGGTCGATTTCTAGTTCATAAGATGTATGAACACAATAAACTTGAATAAAATATAAAATAATTATTTTGAACCACAATTATCCTTAAGGCAAAATTCTAGATGGAAACATAGATCAAAATCCTGTAAGTTTTTCTTTATTTTTTTAGTAGTCAATTTTCTTTCGATCCAGTAGACTGGACCCCACAGACAGATCAGACGGCTACAGTTGCCTTAAACTTGTATCCAGATCGTGACACGTGGAAAATAAAAGTCGTGGATAAAGAATGATAGTGTAATCATTCTTAAATAATTTGACATTCTTTGACCAGTTTTGTACACTCACTGCTTCACTACAGTGCCAACCTACCAACCTTCATTTATATTTATTAAATTCCCCGTTCCCCCAAAATTAACAAAATTAATATTTATTTATGTTTGTTTTGAAAATATATACTAAACATTTTTATATATCTAGGCAAAGGTATAAAAATTGGGAGTTTTTTTTATCAAAGTATTGTTGATAGAAAACTTATTTATTAGAATAGTATTGCTAGAAAAATATTTACCAAAATAATGTTACTAGAAACTTATTAATCTCACTTCTAATCTTATTGGATAAAGAAGTTTTTTTATAAAGTTTCTTTTTTATTTATTATTATTATTAATACTTTTCATTTTCTTTTTCAGAATAGATTTTTCACTTGATTTTCTTTTAAAACCTAGCGGCCATGTACTACTTTTTGGAAGAAAAAAAATATATGTAGGATTACATCGTATGGTAAATAAAGTATTATTTTTATTCTAAACTAAAACTTGTTAAAATTTAACCCCACAGACCATGAACTATTTAAAAAAAAATTAATAATACATATAGGATTCCATCGTTTGGTGAATTGAATATATTATTTTTTATTTAAAACTAAAACTTATTATAATTTAAACCAAGAGGCCATGAACTATTTTTTGCAAAAAGAAAGTTACATGTATAATCAAATCGTTTGGTGAATGAATTATTTTTTATTTAAACTAAAAGTTCTTACAATTTATATATATACAAAATTAAAATCTTAGTGAAAAAATATTAATAATAATAATAATAATAAATTTTTTTATAGCAACACTATTTTGGTAAATGTTGTTCTAGCAACACCATTTTCGTAAAAAGATAAAAATACCGCCCCCCTGAATTTTAGGAAATTCTATTTTTTCGATGTATGCGCCCCATATAGCACCACTGACAAACTCATACTAATCCTACCTTAAATATTGTTTTGCTAATTATAAATTATTTAAGATATTCACTAACATAGACAAAAAATAAACCATAACCAATATCCCTGTTGGGAATCGAGATACCGAGCCAACAAGATTTGGATAGATGTGATAATACTCAACGGCCACTTAACGTCTACCGTCCTGACAACACGGTGAAGAACATGACAACTCAAGACACAAGACTCAACTAAAGAAGATGGCTCTAGTGAATATTATTTATTGTTTAAATATTGTCACTAGTTGGTAGTTTTACTATTATGCCCTTAGTGAGTTTTGTAGTATATATAACAAGTCTTTCTCATGTGAAAGACTTGATGATGTATGTCTAGGAGAGAGAGTTAGTCATGGTTCCTTGAAGCTTGTCAAGGGTTCTTGAACTTACTTAGTAAGCTCAAGAAACCCGGGAATGCGTGGGGTAGGTAATGTAATCATTCGGTTATTATTAATCATTTGGTTATCCTTTGTTATCTATCTTTCATGTTGATTATCATAGATCTATCTTGTTCTTCATATCCATGTTTCTACTAGCTTTGCTCATCATCATCATCACATCTCAAACACCATCGTGTTCATATCCGGGTGTTCTTTTGTTTCTACAAAAACGAGTTACACAAAGACTCGATCCGCTTCCGCAACCAAGGTATTTGCCCACCACCTCGGTTTTTCAATTGGCATCAGAGCCACGGTCGAGATTATGCAACCTTACGGTTGATATCTCAACTTTGTGTTCATATGCTTGTTTTTAAAAACAAATGGAGATGTAAACTTTTTAGAAAGATTTTGAACTCCCCTCCATGTCTTTCAAAGTTTTCGTGAAAAAGATTCTTGAATTTTTCTTTCTTAGAATAGTCAAGATCTATTTGTTCATGTATCATTCTTGAGTCATCGAAAGTAAATTTTCTTGAGTGTTTGTGTTTAAATCTTGATACACAATTAGATTTTTATGATATTCCAAGTTTGTCAAAATCTAGCCTCAAACATGAACTTCCTGCATATTTTACGTATGCATATTTCTTCAAATTCAAATGCATGATCAAAATTTGCTTTTGATTGTAGATCTCAAGAAAACCTCAAAAGATGTGAATATTCTTTTATCACATCATACTTTGTCTGTATGTGTGTAAAATTCAACTTGCTTTTTAAGCTTTTGAGTTTTGTCTTACTCACTTTTTATTGAGTCACACAAAACAAAGTGTACTTTTTATTAAATTCATTCTATTATCCGTTTCCTTTTTCTGTCAACAAGCAACCTCCCATGTCACATTCACATGTTTCAAGTCAACCATTGTACTCTTTCTCTCTCTTGAAAATTAAAAGAACAAAAATATACAAAAATAGTGAGTGAGTTACAGGTTCGATTTAAGAAGATGATGAACTCAGAAACACGAACACGAGACTGCAGCTCGAGCTCGTTCGTATATTCGTTTCTATTCAGTTCAAAGTGGCGTCAAGGGATCGAGGAAAATATTCCGATCTGGGAGGGTATCTGTTAACAGTTCTGGGTTTCATGCGATGAAGGTGATAAAGGTTGACGAAGAAGACGATGGTCATGGTTATGATAACTGGTTCGATGTCTCATGGTTTTATTCGAGTTCATGAACATGATGACTAGTTAACAGTCTGTTCTCATATTAAAGATTAGTGAACGACGGGGTTGATGACGGTCACGACAGAATCATGTGATAACACGTTGAAGTTGAATCTGGGTAAGGAAGAAAGAGAAACTGACAGGTGTACGTTTAGGGTTTCTACATTGAATTGAAAATGACGGTGAGTGGCGGGTGTTTCGAAATATGGGGTCCAGTGACCTTTTCTTTTGAAATCTCCTGTACAAAACAAAGAGGAGCAGTGTACCCTTCGCTTATGTCGATAAAGCAAACTGGTCTCCCTTTGGACTCATCTAAAGAAACAGCAAATTTTGATGCATCTCTCTCTAATACCCACTTCAATCGAGTTTCCGCTTCAACTCGAACCTCAACCGGAATCATGAAGCTCAAACGGAATTTCTTGATCAACCGGAAAATCGACTTCAAACGGAAAACATGTTCCGCTTCAACCGTCAACCGGAACTCGATGTTCAACCGGAAAAATGAACCGGAAACCAAGTTCAACCGGAAGCTTGAAGTCTGAGCGGAGATTTCGACCGGAAAGTTCGGCCGGAAATCAAAAGTTCGAGCGGAAACCGAGTTCAGACGGAAACCGAAGTTCAACCGGAACTTCATGTTCAAGCGGAAATATCAACCGGAAAAATGGAGTTCAAACGGAACTCTCAAAGTTCGACCGGAATTGTATTCAAGCGGAGAATTCGACCGGAAACTTCAATCGGTTCCCGTCTCTGCTCGTCAACAGGTCACCGGAGTTCTTTCCTGTTCACTTCCGGTCACCGAGCTTACCTCTTCTCAGCCTCGACTAGCCTGAAGACGCCATTAGAGCTACCGGTATTCAGCTCCGTTCACGTCTGATCACTGGAAAAACGAGCTACCGGAATTGGCCGGAATTGGCTTCTAGCTGCCAAAGTTCACTTCACATTAATGTCAGCTCGCCGAAATTCATTTCAGATCACCGGTATGTTAATTCTGTTCAGGTTTATAAAGCCGGAGTTATCACTATTAGAAGTTCAGATCGCCGGTTAACCTTGCTGTCAGTCTCTGGTGAATCGAATTTCACACATCAGCTCAACTGCTCACATAGGTTTCTATCTTTAAAGCTACTGGTGGGTTATTATAAACATTGTTGGGCTTCACATGTCAAGGTCTATAAATGATTTTTGGACTTGGATCTAATGCAAACAGGTATTAGATTATTATATCACAGGTTCGATTCGACATTGCCGCCATTTCAGAATTAGGTGGAAGGGGTTACACAATTTTTCTGATTGGAATATGCACGACGAACTTGATTGATATAATTGCTATTGGTTGCAAAAGTCTAGGGGGAGAAGATGTAATGATATGATGAGACTTTTTGCAATGTTTTCAGCAAAAGAAAGCAACGTGATTTTTAATCTTTGAAGAGTCCTCAAGCCGTAACAGTTGCCACATTGCCATTATGGTAAAAATCGAGGCAAGATTATTAGCACAAAAAGAAGTGGTTTATCTTCGTGCAAAGCATTGGTTTGGTATTCGGCCAAGTATTTCAAGACGGTTGAATTGTGGATTTAATTCTCGAGTTTTTTATAGATCCTTTATCTTGTTTACTTTCAACAATTTTGGCAACTTGAGTTATGACTTAGTCCTCAAATATATTGCCATTGTGTTGAAATTTGTAAACACCCTATGCATTACAAGCCCATGGTCAGGGGGTTGAAGAATGTTTATTGTAGGGGGAGCTTCACAAAGGAGAATTGAAGAACAAAAGATTTGAAACTACATGAAGATTTTCTTGAAGTCAAGTTGCAAGAATACAAAGAATCAATGTCACAAGTGTTAAGTATTCCATCTACCAAATAGGGGGAGATTGTTGGGAATCGAGATACCGAGCCAACAAGATTTGGATAGATGTGATAATACTCAACGGCCACTTAACGTCTACCGTCCTGACAACACGGTGAAGAACATGACAACTCAAGACACAAGACTCAACTAAAGAAGATGGCTCTAGTGAATATTATTTATTGTTTAAATATTGTCACTAGTTGGTAGTTTTACTATTATGCCCTTAGTGAGTTTTGTAGTATATATAACAAGTCTTTCTCATGTGAAAGACTTGATGATGTATGTCTAGGAGAGAGAGTTAGTCATGGTTCCTTGAAGCTTGTCAAGGGTTCTTGAACTTACTTAGTAAGCTCAAGAAACCCGGGAATGCGTGGGGTAGGTAATGTAATCATTCGGTTATTATTAATCATTTGGTTATCCTTTGTTATCTATCTTTCATGTTGATTATCATAGATCTATCTTGTTCTTCATATCCATGTTTCTACTAGCTTTGCTCATCATCATCATCACATCTCAAACACCATCGTGTTCATATCCGGGTGTTCTTTTGTTTCTACAAAAACGAGTTACACAAAGACTCGATCCGCTTCCGCAACCAAGGTATTTGCCCACCACCTCGGTTTTTCAAATTGTGCATACAACATCACTTAATAAAGAGCGGTGGAATGAAAACGGCAAAATAATATTAAGAAAAACAACCAAACTAATTAAAAACAGATCTAAACTTGTAAAGCAAACAGACATGTAGAATACCTACAAACAATACTACAAAATCACTTGTAAAAAAAGTACATAAACCAAAGATTAAAAAAAGGTAAAGAAACAAAAAAGAGAAACTGTATACACACTTACAATCATTTAAAGAGATTTGCTTAAATGCAGATATCAATGTACACGAACCCACCGGAAACGACCCGCTGACCCAAGCGACTCGCAACTTCTGTCAAAAAGCATTGAACAAAGCATAGCAATTGTGCATACAACATCACTTAATAAAGAGCGGTGGAATGAAAACGGCAAAATAATATTAAGAAAAACAACCAAACTAATTAAAAACAGATCTAAACTTGTAAAGCAAACAGACATGTAGAATACCTACAAACAATACTACAAAATCACTTGTAAAAAAAGTACATAAACCAAAGATTAAAAAAAGGTAAAGAAACAAAAAAGAGAAACTGTATACACACTTACAATCATTTAAAGAGATTTGCTTAAATGCAGATATCAATGTACACGAACCCACCGGAAACGACCCGCTGACCCAAGCGACTCGCAACTTCTGTCAAAAAGCATTGAACAAAGCATAGCAATTGTGCATACAACATCACTTAATAAAGAGCGGTGGAATGAAAACGGCAAAATAATATTAAGAAAAACAACCAAACTAATTAAAAACAGATCTAAACTTGTAAAGCAAACAGACATGTAGAATACCTACAAACAATACTACAAAATCACTTGTAAAAAAAGTACATAAACCAAAGATTAAAAAAAGGTAAAGAAACAAAAAAGAGAAACTGTATACACACTTACAATCATTTAAAGAGATTTGCTTAAATGCAGATATCAATGTACACGAACCCACCGGAAACGACCCGCTGACCCAAGCGACTCGCAACTTCTGTCAAAAAGCATTGAACAAAGCATAGCAATTGTGCATACAACATCACTTAATAAAGAGCGGTGGAATGAAAACGGCAAAATAATATTAAGAAAAACAACCAAACTAATTAAAAACAGATCTAAACTTGTAAAGCAAACAGACATGTAGAATACCTACAAACAATACTACAAAATCACTTGTAAAAAAAGTACATAAACCAAAGATTAAAAAAAGGTAAAGAAACAAAAAAGAGAAACTGTATACACACTTACAATCATTTAAAGAGATTTGCTTAAATGCAGATATCAATGTACACGAACCCACCGGAAACGACCCGCTGACCCAAGCGACTCGCAACTTCTGTCAAAAAGCATTGAACAAAGCATAGCAATTGTGCATACAACATCACTTAATAAAGAGCGGTGGAATGAAAACGGCAAAATAATATTAAGAAAAACAACCAAACTAATTAAAAACAGATCTAAACTTGTAAAGCAAACAGACATGTAGAATACCTACAAACAATACTACAAAATCACTTGTAAAAAAAGTACATAAACCAAAGATTAAAAAAAGGTAAAGAAACAAAAAAGAGAAACTGTATACACACTTACAATCATTTAAAGAGATTTGCTTAAATGCAGATATCAATGTACACGAACCCACCGGAAACGACCCGCTGACCCAAGCGACTCGCAACTTCTGTCAAAAAGCATTGAACAAAGCATAGCAATTGTGCATACAACATCACTTAATAAAGAGCGGTGGAATGAAAACGGCAAAATAATATTAAGAAAAACAACCAAACTAATTAAAAACAGATCTAAACTTGTAAAGCAAACAGACATGTAGAATACCTACAAACAATACTACAAAATCACTTGTAAAAAAAGTACATAAACCAAAGATTAAAAAAAGGTAAAGAAACAAAAAAGAGAAACTGTATACACACTTACAATCATTTAAAGAGATTTGCTTAAATGCAGATATCAATGTACACGAACCCACCGGAAACGACCCGCTGACCCAAGCGACTCGCAACTTCTGTCAAAAAGCATTGAACAAAGCATAGCAATTGTGCATACAACATCACTTAATAAAGAGCGGTGGAATGAAAACGGCAAAATAATATTAAGAAAAACAACCAAACTAATTAAAAACAGATCTAAACTTGTAAAGCAAACAGACATGTAGAATACCTACAAACAATACTACAAAATCACTTGTAAAAAAAGTACATAAACCAAAGATTAAAAAAAGGTAAAGAAACAAAAAAGAGAAACTGTATACACACTTACAATCATTTAAAGAGATTTGCTTAAATGCAGATATCAATGTACACGAACCCACCGGAAACGACCCGCTGACCCAAGCGACTCGCAACTTCTGTCAAAAAGCATTGAACAAAGCATAGCAATTGTGCATACAACATCACTTAATAAAGAGCGGTGGAATGAAAACGGCAAAATAATATTAAGAAAAACAACCAAACTAATTAAAAACAGATCTAAACTTGTAAAGCAAACAGACATGTAGAATACCTACAAACAATACTACAAAATCACTTGTAAAAAAAGTACATAAACCAAAGATTAAAAAAAGGTAAAGAAACAAAAAAGAGAAACTGTATACACACTTACAATCATTTAAAGAGATTTGCTTAAATGCAGATATCAATGTACACGAACCCACCGGAAACGACCCGCTGACCCAAGCGACTCGCAACTTCTGTCAAAAAGCATTGAACAAAGCATAGCAATTGTGCATACAACATCACTTAATAAAGAGCGGTGGAATGAAAACGGCAAAATAATATTAAGAAAAACAACCAAACTAATTAAAAACAGATCTAAACTTGTAAAGCAAACAGACATGTAGAATACCTACAAACAATACTACAAAATCACTTGTAAAAAAAGTACATAAACCAAAGATTAAAAAAAGGTAAAGAAACAAAAAAGAGAAACTGTATACACACTTACAATCATTTAAAGAGATTTGCTTAAATGCAGATATCAATGTACACGAACCCACCGGAAACGACCCGCTGACCCAAGCGACTCGCAACTTCTGTCAAAAAGCATTGAACAAAGCATAGCAATTGTGCATACAACATCACTTAATAAAGAGCGGTGGAATGAAAACGGCAAAATAATATTAAGAAAAACAACCAAACTAATTAAAAACAGATCTAAACTTGTAAAGCAAACAGACATGTAGAATACCTACAAACAATACTACAAAATCACTTGTAAAAAAAGTACATAAACCAAAGATTAAAAAAAGGTAAAGAAACAAAAAAGAGAAACTGTATACACACTTACAATCATTTAAAGAGATTTGCTTAAATGCAGATATCAATGTACACGAACCCACCGGAAACGACCCGCTGACCCAAGCGACTCGCAACTTCTGTCAAAAAGCATTGAACAAAGCATAGCAATTGTGCATACAACATCACTTAATAAAGAGCGGTGGAATGAAAACGGCAAAATAATATTAAGAAAAACAACCAAACTAATTAAAAACAGATCTAAACTTGTAAAGCAAACAGACATGTAGAATACCTACAAACAATACTACAAAATCACTTGTAAAAAAAGTACATAAACCAAAGATTAAAAAAAGGTAAAGAAACAAAAAAGAGAAACTGTATACACACTTACAATCATTTAAAGAGATTTGCTTAAATGCAGATATCAATGTACACGAACCCACCGGAAACGACCCGCTGACCCAAGCGACTCGCAACTTCTGTCAAAAAGCATTGAACAAAGCATAGCAATTGTGCATACAACATCACTTAATAAAGAGCGGTGGAATGAAAACGGCAAAATAATATTAAGAAAAACAACCAAACTAATTAAAAACAGATCTAAACTTGTAAAGCAAACAGACATGTAGAATACCTACAAACAATACTACAAAATCACTTGTAAAAAAAGTACATAAACCAAAGATTAAAAAAAGGTAAAGAAACAAAAAAGAGAAACTGTATACACACTTACAATCATTTAAAGAGATTTGCTTAAATGCAGATATCAATGTACACGAACCCACCGGAAACGACCCGCTGACCCAAGCGACTCGCAACTTCTGTCAAAAAGCATTGAACAAAGCATAGCAATTGTGCATACAACATCACTTAATAAAGAGCGGTGGAATGAAAACGGCAAAATAATATTAAGAAAAACAACCAAACTAATTAAAAACAGATCTAAACTTGTAAAGCAAACAGACATGTAGAATACCTACAAACAATACTACAAAATCACTTGTAAAAAAAGTACATAAACCAAAGATTAAAAAAAGGTAAAGAAACAAAAAAGAGAAACTGTATACACACTTACAATCATTTAAAGAGATTTGCTTAAATGCAGATATCAATGTACACGAACCCACCGGAAACGACCCGCTGACCCAAGCGACTCGCAACTTCTGTCAAAAAGCATTGAACAAAGCATAGCAATTGTGCATACAACATCACTTAATAAAGAGCGGTGGAATGAAAACGGCAAAATAATATTAAGAAAAACAACCAAACTAATTAAAAACAGATCTAAACTTGTAAAGCAAACAGACATGTAGAATACCTACAAACAATACTACAAAATCACTTGTAAAAAAAGTACATAAACCAAAGATTAAAAAAAGGTAAAGAAACAAAAAAGAGAAACTGTATACACACTTACAATCATTTAAAGAGATTTGCTTAAATGCAGATATCAATGTACACGAACCCACCGGAAACGACCCGCTGACCCAAGCGACTCGCAACTTCTGTCAAAAAGCATTGAACAAAGCATAGCAATTGTGCATACAACATCACTTAATAAAGAGCGGTGGAATGAAAACGGCAAAATAATATTAAGAAAAACAACCAAACTAATTAAAAACAGATCTAAACTTGTAAAGCAAACAGACATGTAGAATACCTACAAACAATACTACAAAATCACTTGTAAAAAAAGTACATAAACCAAAGATTAAAAAAAGGTAAAGAAACAAAAAAGAGAAACTGTATACACACTTACAATCATTTAAAGAGATTTGCTTAAATGCAGATATCAATGTACACGAACCCACCGGAAACGACCCGCTGACCCAAGCGACTCGCAACTTCTGTCAAAAAGCATTGAACAAAGCATAGCAATTGTGCATACAACATCACTTAATAAAGAGCGGTGGAATGAAAACGGCAAAATAATATTAAGAAAAACAACCAAACTAATTAAAAACAGATCTAAACTTGTAAAGCAAACAGACATGTAGAATACCTACAAACAATACTACAAAATCACTTGTAAAAAAAGTACATAAACCAAAGATTAAAAAAAGGTAAAGAAACAAAAAAGAGAAACTGTATACACACTTACAATCATTTAAAGAGATTTGCTTAAATGCAGATATCAATGTACACGAACCCACCGGAAACGACCCGCTGACCCAAGCGACTCGCAACTTCTGTCAAAAAGCATTGAACAAAGCATAGCAATTGTGCATACAACATCACTTAATAAAGAGCGGTGGAATGAAAACGGCAAAATAATATTAAGAAAAACAACCAAACTAATTAAAAACAGATCTAAACTTGTAAAGCAAACAGACATGTAGAATACCTACAAACAATACTACAAAATCACTTGTAAAAAAAGTACATAAACCAAAGATTAAAAAAAGGTAAAGAAACAAAAAAGAGAAACTGTATACACACTTACAATCATTTAAAGAGATTTGCTTAAATGCAGATATCAATGTACACGAACCCACCGGAAACGACCCGCTGACCCAAGCGACTCGCAACTTCTGTCAAAAAGCATTGAACAAAGCATAGCAATTGTGCATACAACATCACTTAATAAAGAGCGGTGGAATGAAAACGGCAAAATAATATTAAGAAAAACAACCAAACTAATTAAAAACAGATCTAAACTTGTAAAGCAAACAGACATGTAGAATACCTACAAACAATACTACAAAATCACTTGTAAAAAAAGTACATAAACCAAAGATTAAAAAAAGGTAAAGAAACAAAAAAGAGAAACTGTATACACACTTACAATCATTTAAAGAGATTTGCTTAAATGCAGATATCAATGTACACGAACCCACCGGAAACGACCCGCTGACCCAAGCGACTCGCAACTTCTGTCAAAAAGCATTGAACAAAGCATAGCAATTGTGCATACAACATCACTTAATAAAGAGCGGTGGAATGAAAACGGCAAAATAATATTAAGAAAAACAACCAAACTAATTAAAAACAGATCTAAACTTGTAAAGCAAACAGACATGTAGAATACCTACAAACAATACTACAAAATCACTTGTAAAAAAAGTACATAAACCAAAGATTAAAAAAAGGTAAAGAAACAAAAAAGAGAAACTGTATACACACTTACAATCATTTAAAGAGATTTGCTTAAATGCAGATATCAATGTACACGAACCCACCGGAAACGACCCGCTGACCCAAGCGACTCGCAACTTCTGTCAAAAAGCATTGAACAAAGCATAGCAATTGTGCATACAACATCACTTAATAAAGAGCGGTGGAATGAAAACGGCAAAATAATATTAAGAAAAACAACCAAACTAATTAAAAACAGATCTAAACTTGTAAAGCAAACAGACATGTAGAATACCTACAAACAATACTACAAAATCACTTGTAAAAAAAGTACATAAACCAAAGATTAAAAAAAGGTAAAGAAACAAAAAAGAGAAACTGTATACACACTTACAATCATTTAAAGAGATTTGCTTAAATGCAGATATCAATGTACACGAACCCACCGGAAACGACCCGCTGACCCAAGCGACTCGCAACTTCTGTCAAAAAGCATTGAACAAAGCATAGCAATTGTGCATACAACATCACTTAATAAAGAGCGGTGGAATGAAAACGGCAAAATAATATTAAGAAAAACAACCAAACTAATTAAAAACAGATCTAAACTTGTAAAGCAAACAGACATGTAGAATACCTACAAACAATACTACAAAATCACTTGTAAAAAAAGTACATAAACCAAAGATTAAAAAAAGGTAAAGAAACAAAAAAGAGAAACTGTATACACACTTACAATCATTTAAAGAGATTTGCTTAAATGCAGATATCAATGTACACGAACCCACCGGAAACGACCCGCTGACCCAAGCGACTCGCAACTTCTGTCAAAAAGCATTGAACAAAGCATAGCAATTGTGCATACAACATCACTTAATAAAGAGCGGTGGAATGAAAACGGCAAAATAATATTAAGAAAAACAACCAAACTAATTAAAAACAGATCTAAACTTGTAAAGCAAACAGACATGTAGAATACCTACAAACAATACTACAAAATCACTTGTAAAAAAAGTACATAAACCAAAGATTAAAAAAAGGTAAAGAAACAAAAAAGAGAAACTGTATACACACTTACAATCATTTAAAGAGATTTGCTTAAATGCAGATATCAATGTACACGAACCCACCGGAAACGACCCGCTGACCCAAGCGACTCGCAACTTCTGTCAAAAAGCATTGAACAAAGCATAGCAATTGTGCATACAACATCACTTAATAAAGAGCGGTGGAATGAAAACGGCAAAATAATATTAAGAAAAACAACCAAACTAATTAAAAACAGATCTAAACTTGTAAAGCAAACAGACATGTAGAATACCTACAAACAATACTACAAAATCACTTGTAAAAAAAGTACATAAACCAAAGATTAAAAAAAGGTAAAGAAACAAAAAAGAGAAACTGTATACACACTTACAATCATTTAAAGAGATTTGCTTAAATGCAGATATCAATGTACACGAACCCACCGGAAACGACCCGCTGACCCAAGCGACTCGCAACTTCTGTCAAAAAGCATTGAACAAAGCATAGCAATTGTGCATACAACATCACTTAATAAAGAGCGGTGGAATGAAAACGGCAAAATAATATTAAGAAAAACAACCAAACTAATTAAAAACAGATCTAAACTTGTAAAGCAAACAGACATGTAGAATACCTACAAACAATACTACAAAATCACTTGTAAAAAAAGTACATAAACCAAAGATTAAAAAAAGGTAAAGAAACAAAAAAGAGAAACTGTATACACACTTACAATCATTTAAAGAGATTTGCTTAAATGCAGATATCAATGTACACGAACCCACCGGAAACGACCCGCTGACCCAAGCGACTCGCAACTTCTGTCAAAAAGCATTGAACAAAGCATAGCAATTGTGCATACAACATCACTTAATAAAGAGCGGTGGAATGAAAACGGCAAAATAATATTAAGAAAAACAACCAAACTAATTAAAAACAGATCTAAACTTGTAAAGCAAACAGACATGTAGAATACCTACAAACAATACTACAAAATCACTTGTAAAAAAAGTACATAAACCAAAGATTAAAAAAAGGTAAAGAAACAAAAAAGAGAAACTGTATACACACTTACAATCATTTAAAGAGATTTGCTTAAATGCAGATATCAATGTACACGAACCCACCGGAAACGACCCGCTGACCCAAGCGACTCGCAACTTCTGTCAAAAAGCATTGAACAAAGCATAGCAATTGTGCATACAACATCACTTAATAAAGAGCGGTGGAATGAAAACGGCAAAATAATATTAAGAAAAACAACCAAACTAATTAAAAACAGATCTAAACTTGTAAAGCAAACAGACATGTAGAATACCTACAAACAATACTACAAAATCACTTGTAAAAAAAGTACATAAACCAAAGATTAAAAAAAGGTAAAGAAACAAAAAAGAGAAACTGTATACACACTTACAATCATTTAAAGAGATTTGCTTAAATGCAGATATCAATGTACACGAACCCACCGGAAACGACCCGCTGACCCAAGCGACTCGCAACTTCTGTCAAAAAGCATTGAACAAAGCATAGCAATTGTGCATACAACATCACTTAATAAAGAGCGGTGGAATGAAAACGGCAAAATAATATTAAGAAAAACAACCAAACTAATTAAAAACAGATCTAAACTTGTAAAGCAAACAGACATGTAGAATACCTACAAACAATACTACAAAATCACTTGTAAAAAAAGTACATAAACCAAAGATTAAAAAAAGGTAAAGAAACAAAAAAGAGAAACTGTATACACACTTA
>JBCNJP010005606.1:0-27421 GCA_039602395.1 Deinandra increscens subsp. villosa
CTGAAGAAGTGCCTTGCCAAAGAAGACCTTACCGTTCCCCTCGATGAGATACACTTGGATGAATCCCTACAATTCGTTGAAGAACCCACCGAGATCGTCGACCGCGCAGTCAAGAAATTGAAGCATAGACGTATACCCCTCGTTAAAGTTCGTTGGAACTCCCGACGTGGTTCTGAATTTACATGGGAACGTGAAGACCTGTTTCGCGCCAAGTATCCCCATCTCTTTCCTGTAGCAGCCGCTTAGCCATGATGACAAGCTGAATTTCGGGACGAAATTCTCCCAACTAGGGGAGGATGTAACAACCCGTAAGTTTCCAAGGACTTAAACCGATAATATATACTTATGTGTTAACTGTGTTACGTAACTATTTACTTGCAACGTGTCAATTATATCATAATTACATTCATTCACAATAGGAAAATAGCCTTGACGTAGCCTTAATTCATGTTGAAAACAATACTTGAACATGATGACTTCTTTACACGAAATGGTCGCTGGAACTTTAATAATAATAATAAAGCGACTAACCGAATTCGTTTACTAAAATTTACCAAACTATGTGGTAAAACATCATACATGATCCCATCATCTTGGGATTAGTCATTATTATCACTATCATTTAACATACATTTTAAACGTAACCTTTGATCAACCCTTATCATTTTATCATTCGCATATTTCATAAATGACATTTATAAATAATTTCGTATGAATAACAATGTGTTTAGAAAACGACAACAAAACGAGACTTGTGATCCAATCCTTATGTTAAGATCGATATATTTTACGTTCGAAACAATTTATAAAGTTTTATTAACGTTCACGACGAATATATTTTCACATGCATGCAACATATATAAACATGCAACATGATTTATCAATGTTATTAATCCTCGAGTATTTTCATTCCAAACTGAGTCATTATTTTTATTTCCTTCCCTCTCTCCTTTCTCCCTTGCTTGAGTCGGGTTTCGAACCCGTCTCCTTTGCCTCCCTTCTCGGCCGGTTACGAGAACCCAACCAAACCACCACCTTTATTTTCTAGTTACTTACATGTACTTGTGCTTGACCTCCTTAGATCCCATTCACATCAAGGTTAGACAAGTTTCTTGCACCCTACAACCCACTTTACAACTATAGCCTAATGTTGTCCCATAACCCTCCAAACCTATTACCCAATGGTTCCTCATTTCCCTCCCATTTGAACTCTCTTTTCCCTCTCAAAAATTCTGCACTTAGACCAAAAGACTCACACAAATAACACAAGTACTCAACCCCCTTGAACCTCCCTTGGTGAGCCCTTGGACCGTCCAAGCACAAGGCTCGAACCCGAGCCCCTCTTTCCTTCCTCTTTTCGGTCCATACAAAACACACACACACATAACACTTAAAATTTTATTTAACTATCCTACACATTAGATTTCATCACTTAAAACACTCCCAAACACCCTCACTTTCTTTCCCCTCTCCTCTCTAACCCGTCTCTCACTCCCTCTCGGTTTCTTTGGAGCCGAAACCCACACATACACTAACCAAACACCCCCCCCCCCATTCTCATTTACTTCCATACATAATCCCCTTTTAGAAAACCTAGCCCCCATAACACACTTTCATTCTCAAGAACACATCTCTCATCTCTCTCCCTTTCAAGATTCGTAAGTCCCTCTCTCTCTCTACTCTCTCTCTCTCTAAAACTCTTGAGTAATCACTCATACTCTTGATGATTCATGATGCTAGGAAGCTTTGGAATTCAAGAACAACCATCCTCATCACCATTTTCGGCCTCCACCTTCTTCCAACGATGTTCCATCTTCACTTTTCTTAGTTAAATCTTGTTCTAGCAAGTATTTTTAGTATCCTTCATGACTAGAACACTCCATTAGCAAGTCTTGACTCACATTGTTGTCTAAACACCATTTTACCCCATAAAAGCTTACTTACTTGTATTTATCTTCATGATCCACCATGTATTAACCTACTAGAAACTCATGATAGTATTTACTTGCAATATTATATTCAAAACTTAGCTTAGTTGGACTTTTACACAAGTATTTGTTTAGTTGGCATTTTTAGACAATAACTTTGTATTTATTGTGTATTATGTGTTGATCTTGTAACTTTGGACCCCTTGATGCCTATGACACGTTTTTAAACTCTTATTATAGTCAAAATATGATATCTTGGACCTTAGAAAGAACACTAGTGCTTAAACTCACCATAGCAAACTTTTACATACAAAGGTACACTTTAAAAACCCTAGAAATTGCTTTTTACTATAGATCCGTTTTGACCAGAAAGTTTAGACTTCTTAACAGTAGGTTATGATGTTTTAAATAACTCTAGGACATGGCCAGAATATCACTTAACAAATTACTTGAATTTGGGCACAAACCGGGACTAAAACCGACACCCGACGGGCCCGGAAACATCATTTTTGTAAGGAAACCCAAATCTGGTCCAAATGAACTCATAGGGTTATTTTAATGGTAAAAACATGTTTACAAATGCATATGGTGAATTTAGGAACCTAACAGTGTCATTTAACGGGCAAACGAGACCAAAACAGCAAAACCGACGCAAAATCCACCAAACCGGCAAACTAAAGAAAACCGACACATAAAATAATTATCTACCTATTTTGGACAGAAAGTAATCATATTTCATTGAACTTGATTGATTTCTAACTTAAACGGATAAATATCGTGTAATCGGCGGTTACCGCGAAATCGCCCGGTTTTTTACTAACTAGCCAAAATAATCAAATTTCATGTGAAAACCCTTATTTTGACTTAATATTTATTTCTATAAATATTTACCATCTTTAAATATTATTTGGAAATTTTTATATATTTTATTTAATTAAAAATATATAATTTACATTATTTCCAAATAAATACATAACCGGATACATTCACTTTAACTTTTCAAATCATTTAACCCTAAGGCTACCACTACGTCAAGGCTTGACCCACCTAATTGGAGTGACATTAATGTCAACCCAATTACTTATTATTATTTCATGTCTTATAATTATCTAGGCTTGCACATTCCGTTGATCGTATTACCGACTACAGTTTCTGAATCATGTGAGTTTTCACAGCCTCTTTTTCCTTTAACCATTTTATCTTTGGGGGAGAATTCATACATAAATTTTTCCATGTTAGACAATTAGACATTGTTATCATAACTGTTTCATGTGCTTTTCCATTGTCCAAGCTTGTTATCTCATGTTCATTCATGCTATAACTCAAACCCCACTATTAACTGAATCCGAATAATTATCATTTGCAAACGGTAACGTTTGAATAGATCTATTGGGTTAACGCCCCTGCTCTGATTGGTAGCTCCAATCGTGACTCCGTCTTTTGTCAAAGAGTACAAATTCTTATGTCATATCTATGCGGTACCAACCGGACAAATGGTACCAAAAGTGGGTTAACAGTCAGTTTCGGTATTCAAGGTACATGGTAACATTATTAACTAGTCTTATCAAATACTGTCAATTGTTAACATGAACTGATTACAATTACTATTTTCATTCAACCTTTAACTGCTAGCACTTTAAACCTGTGAAACTCACCAACAATTATTTGTTTACCGTTTTCTCGTATGAATTCTCAGGTACTTGAACTTAATTGTTGTGCATGCATTGGACCTGCTTGCTTGTTTCCTGCCTTTGCATCTTAGGACTTTTCATTTGTTTCTAGAGTATGGTTTAGCCTTTGGAGATTTTCCTGACATAACACCTAACGGTGTCATGTCCTAAATTTTTTTTGAAAACTTATGTATTGTAAACTTAAAACTATTTACTTTTCTCATTACAATTAATCCGCTGCGTAATGATATTTGAAAGCTCCTATTTACTCTAACAATTAAACAATTTCTAAAACGGCTCTAGTTGTTGAACCATCCAGAGTACGTTCATAACCTTGACTGTGATAACCTTTTCGCATCCCGACACAAATATTACAGGGTGTGACAGAGTGGTATCAGAGCCAAGGTTATAGAACTAGATCGCATACATAGGGTCTAGACTATAGCCTAAGCTCTGTTAGTCATACTTGCATGCATCACTATTTGCCTATTTGACTGATTCACATATCATACGTAACATATATATATTACCATCATTACTTGGAAACTTTGTCGCAGCATGGCTTCTCACGGACCGATTGACTTGACTTCTGACTCTGAGACTGAGGCACACTTCGACTTGGAGCAGCCAGCATCACCCGTCACTACTGAGGCTCCATCACCTCCTCGTTCACCGACCAGTGTTCCCGATGGCCCTTACGATGCTGACTCCGAGCCGGAAGAGGATTCGACGATTGATGAGGAACCGGAGAGTACGCGCCCTTCACAGTGGACATCACCGATGCAGATGAGGATGGAGATACTCTCACTGTTACCCTATCCGCTTCTAGCCCTGTTTCCCCTGATCGTGAGCCCTCATTCCTACCTTACCACTCCACGCCTAACGGTCCCCTCCGTATGCTTACCCCTAAGAAGTCAGTCAGGCGTAGTAGACAGCACGTTTCCGGTCCAGTTACCGAGTCTGAGCCGTCCCATAAACGTTCCCTCTCCCCAGAGACGATTCCACCCAAGAAATGGGTGAGATTTTCCGACAGCACTTTTAAGATCGGAGAGCCATCCGCCACTGTTGAGACCCAGGACGTGCCATTGCCACCTCATGCCCCAACACCTTCTGATATACCTAGCCCTGTTCTTTCTGGTATCCCTATTGACTACCTCATATCATCCCTCTTTGCTTGCATCGCCCGTTGTAACGATGAGATCCGTCAACTTCATGCCACCATCCGTAGTCTTGCTCCACCAGCCACTATCACTGACCTTGCCACCCGTCTTGCTGTCCTGGGGGCCCGTGTGACCTCTTAGGACCAGGCCCTTGACACCCTGCACGTTCATCTGTCTGATGCTTCTGGAGTTGCAGCTGAGGCCAGTCAGGCTATCCGAGCTCTCGCAACTACTACCCCCCTCGGCGGAGGATTCCGCCGGCATTATCCGTTTGTTGCTAACAGTGATTATCCAGATTCGTGACATACTTGGTCTGATCGATCGAGCACCATTTCACTAGATTGTGATCTCATGGAGTGACAGTTACTCTTTATGGTATTATTATGATGTATTCGAAACTTGTATTATTGGTGAATCTGTTTTTTTTTTAACACCGGACAAATGTTTATGTTGGTCTGAGCAATTGTGGACAAGAATTGATTATGTTGTAGCATGTACCTTTATTATCAACTCTAGTGTACTTTGTAATGTAATGTGTTGCTATGTTATGTTATGTTATGGTGATTGTTATGGATTTTGGCATGTCATGTTTTGATTGCATTCACTTATACTATGTGTAATGTCTTACTTTATTTTACCTAATGCAATTTAAAGTAGAATGTCAAGACGCGCGAACCGTGATAGTGACCCTCTCGGAACCCCAACCTTGGACGACGCAGCTATCGAAGCCCTGATTAACCAGCGTATAGCTGATGCACTTGCGACCGCCGAAGCAGATCGAGCTTCTGCCTCAAACGGAGGAAGATCAAGATCCCCTGGTGGTAAGACTAAAGGCTTTTCTTCTACGACAGAAAGATTTATGACTACAATTGTACGAATTGTATTCAAGGTTTGGAGTAACTTACAGGTGACCGAGAATGCTCTTACAAGGATTTCATGAATTGCAAGCCCTTACACTCAGGGTACTGAAGGAGCAGTTGGACTCATTCGTTGGTTTGAAAAGATGGAATTCGTGTTCCGTATGTGTAACTGTCCCGATGGTTACAAGGTCAAGTACGCCACTAGCGTTTTCGGAGAAGGAGTTCTGACTTGGTGGAACTCACATGCTGAAGCCCTTCGGACAGGACCAGGCTTACGCCATGGCTTTGAAAGAACTAAAACTACTCATGCGCGATGAGTACTGTCCTCGTGAGGAACTTCAACGATTGGAAGTCGAATTCTAGAACTTGACCATGAATGGACCAGACATAGCTGCTTACACCCGCCGATTCCACGAATTGGCACACATCGGCCCTACAATGGTGACCCCTCTGCACAAGAAAATCGAGAGATACATTTGGGGTCTTGCTCCCGCCATTCAGGGAAGTGTTATGGCTTCTAACCCCACAACACTCTAAGCTGCTACCCGTTTGGCTCACAATCTGAACTACCAGGCAAACCGCCAAGGCTTGCTTTCTCTCGTAGGGTTGCTGAATCCAAAGCTGCACCTGTATCATCTGTTCCCTCTAACCAGCTGAAATCAGACCGCAAGCGCAAACGCGGCCATGATGGATAGAGGAAGAAATCTTTTGACCTTCCTGAGAAAACCCCTGAAGCCGTAAAGGCTTATGCTGTAACAACTCCTACACCTGATGCAAGAAAACCTGGATACATAGGAAACCAACCCCTGTGTGGAAAATGTAACTGCACCATACCCTAGATTGCAGCAATGTCTACTGCAAAGGCTGCAAAGCAAAAGGTCACATTCACCGTGATTGCCTAAACCGTTCAAACAAGACGCACCCCGTTGGAACCTGCTTCGAGTGTGGCAGCACTGGCCACTTCAGAAAAGAATGCCCAAAGCTCAAACGAGAACCTACCAGAGGAAAAGCCTTCGTGCTCAATGCTGCTGAAGCCCGTCAGGATCCCCTTTTGATTTAGGTTCAGACAGAGTTCGGTGGAAGTTCGGAGCACAGTGTTAAGTTCGGAGCAAGTTCGGCCGATCAGAATTCTAATTTTTCAGAACGATGTCGGAATTTCAAGCATTTGCGGCAATGCAGAATGCGATGCAAACTATGTTGAATTTTGACAATGAAATCGGAACAAGTCAGAAAGTTCCCAAATTGTTGAAACTTGAAGATTATCAAAATTGGAAGAAACAATTTTCCGCTTACATTAGTACAAATGATATCGATTTGTGGATCCCGCTTAAGAAGCTTTATCAACATCCAACAGATGCCGGAGATTTCAAAGAAGTTCATACTTTTGATCTTGTTGAAAGAAAATCGTACGAGCTTGAACAAAAGGCATACGATTATCTTACAATGGCATTACCCACTGAGTTGCTTCATCAATTTAGCACTTGCAAGAAATCTAAGCAATTATGGGATGCTTTATCAGTGAGGTGTGAAGGTAATGATGACTACAAGAAGAGTCGGAAGAAAGTTCTAAACAAAGAGTTTACTAATTTTCAGAATTATGACAATGAAAACATTACTACTCTCGTGTTAAGGTTGTCACACTTGATTAGTGAATTAAAGGTGGTTGGGATTGAGAAAACTGATGCTGATTTGAAAGAAAAGATTTTAGAAGCTTTGCCTGAAAAATGGGAAAACTATATTTTGCTACTCACTCATGAGAAGGATTATTCTACAATGACATTTCATGAGCTTACTGGAAAACTTCATGTTCGGGAAATGGAAATGTTAAACTCAAAAAGTCAACTTCTACTTTGCAGGATCCTGGATTGTATCATGGTGAGAATAGTGCAAGCATGAATGCAAAAGCTAAGCCAAATTTGAGTTCTGCACCAAGTTGTTGCTTTCTTGTCAGGAAGTTTAGGAAATTCTGATAACAATTCTTCACGGAGTTGTAGTTTTACAATTTCAAATTCATCAAGTCAGAATGCGTTTCTTGTTGAATCAACAGATGATTGTGCCAAAATGATTGGTTGATTATCAAGAATGTTGTTGATGCAAAGTTAACCAGTGATGATCTTGATACACTTGATGATGATCAACTATCTGAATTGGATATATCTTGGCAATATTCTATGTTATGCCAACGATCGAAGAGATTTTTCAAGAAACATGGAAGAAATATTTCTGGTGAGAAATTAGGTTTTGATAAATCAAAATTGAAGTGCAACAAGTGTTCAAAGCTTGGGCATTTTGCCAAAGAATGTCAACAAGCATATCTTAGCAAGTGTGGTTTTCCTTTATCAAGCAAACCTGGTTTTACTCAGCCATCTTCTAGTAACACAGACAAGGCAACAGCTTTAACAGTTCAACAGGATGCTGTATATGATTGGGGTCAAAGGTTTGGTTATGATTCATCAGCTTTGTTTGTCACTCATGTTCAATCCGATGATTCCTATTCAGATACTAGTTCCGATACTTGTTCAAATCCAAGTTCTTATGAATCTGCTGAAAACTTGGAGATTCTGATGAAAGAAAATGTTTCGTTGTTGAATAAAGTTCAAAAACTGTCTGAGGAATGATGTGATTAATTCATGTTTGAAGATTTCTAAGGAAAAGGAGAAAGAGTTGGTTTTGAAGAATGAATGTTTAATGACTGAGATCAAATTGTTGAATGAAGTTTTAGAAGTGTTCAAACAAGATAAGAAGGATGTTGAAGCTGCCAGAGCAAAGGTTTGTGAAGAACGAGATGAGTTGGTAAAAGAGGTTGAAAATGGAAGTTTAATGCTGAAGATGCTGCTACTGACTTCAAGAATTTATTTGAAAAGTCCAAAATCAAACTTGATTTGCTTACACAGAATGTTAAAGAATCTGCTAGCAAGATTGAAAAATATCAAGTTGACATGGAAAAGTTGTTGGATGAGAAGCGGGAGTTGGTTAGTGTGAATAAAGTTCAAACAGCAAATTTGGAGATTCAAAGGCGAAATGAAGCTAAACTAAAGAAAGAGTTGTTTGAAGGATAGGAAAATCTTCGAATGCAAAAGTTTGAAACTCATAAAGTTGCTAAGCGTTTGATAGCTACCGAAAAAGAGTTGGCTGAAGCACAATAGAAGATTTCTGATCTCAATATTCAAGTAATCGATGCAAATCGTTTGCTCAAAAATGTTTCAAATTCTCAAGTTTTCACAAGTTTCTTAGCTAATGATGCTAATTTTGAGAAGATGTTTGATAAAACTGCATCGCCCCCTACTCAGATCAAAGAAGCTTTCAAAGAAGTGAAAGAGCAAGTTCCTGAATTTGGTTATATAAATGTATCATCATCTACTGCTGAGGAAGACAATGTTGTGAAGAAAAAGAAGAACAAGAAGAATAAGAAGCAGAAGGGAAAGAAATCTGAGGTTCTTCTAACTCCAAAGTTTGTGTCTGGTTCATCTTCTGCTGATAATAAGAAATCAGCTACTTCTAGTGACAAGATTCAGTCTCAACCTGAGTTTGATAAAAAGATCTTTTATGATCAAAAGAATGTAACTGATGTGAAAGTTGAATTTTCTCGGTTAGCAAAGAATGGACATTCTAATTCTGAAGAAAAAGTTGTTGGAAAGCATGTGGGTCTGGGTTTTAAAGCAAAAGATGTAACAGATGAGAAGGCTCCAGAATCATCTCAAGATTTACAGAAATTGAAGCTGAAGCAAGTAAAGGAGGATGTGTTTAGGGCTGAAAAAGTTCAACCTGAGAGATTCTACAAGCTCAAAGGTTCTGATCAGTTTTTCTCAGATAAAGAATTTCCTCTTCATTGCGTAGATGCTCAGAAGATTTCTGAAGTGTTTGTGAAAGATCAAGTTTCTTCTGCTGGTTCTTTATCTCGAAGCCCAACATCTAAATGGGTCCATGATCACAGACATCAGGTATATGATTCTCATTCTAATCATGTTCGAGATATTCCTATGTGTAATTCATCGCAGGTACGTCAAAAGTGGGATACGACAAAGCGAATTTCTTATGTTTGCCTCCGAATAGGACATATGGCAAAGGATTGTCCACTACTTGCTGATTCCTCACAAAGGTTTCATAAGAAACCAGTGTTTGGTAAACCTGCCCAACAGAACTTCTTTGATGAACGTGGCAGAGTGTTTGATGAAGTTGAACCTACATTCTTTCAAAAACAAAAACGTTTCGTTCCAATGTTTCAACTGGTTCAAAATGTAGGTTCATCATCACAGTCATCTGTGATAAGTTCATCAAAAACAGAATTACCAAAATCACAACAATGGAAACCTAAGGTGGTTTCAAAGCAAAACCAGGATACTAGTCGACCAGAAGCAATCCGCTTCGGGTCATTTATGTACTAGTCAGTTTGACCAGTGTGCAGGTACTTCTAGAAGACCTGTCGATGATTGCAAAGTTTTCGATGGAGGAGTATTCTGCATAATTTAAATTTCATGATCAAAATTTCTAAATCTGTGAATTTTCTGAATTGTAAAACTGAAAAATATCCGTGTTGATTGATCAATTTTCTTTGTTTACAAGTTTTTCTCAAAAAGCCAAAAATAGAGTCTTGTTTTTTGTGTAAAATGAAAAAGAAAACATAGAGTTTTCATTTTAAGGGGGAGAATTGTAAATAAGGGGGAGTAATTGAGAAAAAGCATGTTATGGGAAGAATGTGCAAATATATAACGAAGGAAGGTGAATACATGCACAATATATGGGAAATGATAATACATTGGCTTGCGTATCTGACTCATGGATAGAGTAGATGAAAGGGCCATAAGATCATTGTTTGATGTGCTTGGTAGGCTTGGCGAATCAGAATGTATTCAGATGTGATATACACTAAATACTAATGCTTGACCATGTGGACAACATCTTGATGCATATTTCATGACACAAAAAGAAAAATAAGTGTGAAATTCAAAATGAGAAGTCACTGTGTATACATGTGTTCATTTTACAAAGATTTAAACTTGTTTGATTTTCTTTATTTTTGTCAAACGATAGGACTTTCTCTGCGTATCGAAAGATCGACCTGATCGTTGTTCGTTTGACGTTCTGCTTTATTTTCTTTGGTGTTTCGTATAACTCATAGGACTTTCTCTGCGTGTACGGGAGTACCGACCTGATTGTTGTTGGGTTATACAATTTTAACTTGTTTTATTTTTCTTATTTTGTTAAATCCGAGGCCTTATCTGCATATCGAAAGATCGACCTTAAGGTAGACGATTCAACAATCTTATTTCTTTTTGCATGGAACACAGTTGACTATAGCATGAAAGTCGTTATGCATTGTGAAAAATCACAAGTGCTATCACACAAAAGGAAAAAGAAAGGAAAACAGAAAATGTCTGAGTATGTCTAATAGTATGAGGTACACTGGTCAAAGCAAATCTAATCAATTCCTTAACATATCCAGATGTTATGAGTATGATTCTGCCTGAGTTTAATATGGACAAATTATACCGGCAATCAGCATGACTTATGTGTTTCAATTAATTGAAATTGAAGCATAGTTCAGTGCGTTATGACCAATATGATCCCATATAGTGATCTTTCTCATACCAAAAATAGTGTTTGATTATGTATTGTGATTTCATTTCATTTCAGAAAAGAACAAAAAGATTTTCGGTGTGTTTTAGCATAAACTTTGAAAAATCAAAAAGATTTTACGTGTGTTTTGATATAAACTTTCTAAAAGTCAAAAAGATTTTGTGTATGTTTTATTTTCGATCTGATCAACACGTGATACAAAATTCAATTTTCAAAAGTCATATCTTGGAGTCTCGAAGAGACGTTTTGCGCCAAGATTATTTAAATATTAATGCAGGATGCTAAAGTGCAAGTGATCACAACTTCAAGTGTTCTGAAGCTGTTGATAAAGACTAGAGATACACCAGTCATTGTCAAGTATTCAAGATCAAGCTACGATCAAGTTGAGGAGGAGTTTGTTCGAAGATTCATTTCATTGGACGAACAGATTCTACACTTGAGGGGGAGCTTGCTTGAAGATACAGATTTGATGATGTAGAAGAGTAGAGATACTGCACATGACGAGGGGGAGTTTGTTGATACATGATATGTTCAAGTTCAAGTCAAAGTCTGAGTGGCCGAACTAGGTCCGAACCTAGAGTTCGAACTGGCCGAACCTGAGGTTCGGCCGAGGGCCGAGGCTCGGTCAGCTGGGTATATATAGAAGTTTGGACGTTGTAATAGAGAGTTCTGAGCGTGTGAGATTTCTGCTAAGTGTGCGTTTTCAAGGTGTTTCTTTGTGTTGTGTTTCTAAGTGTTTACTGATTGTAATTGTTCTTCATTGATCAATAAAACAATCGGTTAATTACGTTTTGATGTCCGATTAGCTAGATTGAGTAGACGATCCGATGCTCACGCATTTTAAGTGATACCACTTGAAAAAGCATATATGGATCGATTCTATGGCAGATAATATTGAGACGGAAGTTTTGTCATATATCGTGTTGAATGATTACATAAATCGAAGGAGTATACAAACGTTTAAGCTCTGGGGGAGGTTGGACAAAACATCCCCACTCAACACATTGATCTAGAAAGACACTGGACAGAAACATATTAAAAATACAAAGATGAAACTATTTATACTATTCATTATGTCCGAATTGGGCACCTCCGAACCTTGTCCGAACTTCATCCGAACCTGAAGTTCGGACCACCTTCAGACACAGCCGAACACAGAGTTCGGCTGGAGTTCGGACCACAGTTCATGTTTCCAACAACTCAGTCTGTTTGACAATTCGAACAGTAACGGCCACACAATGTTCATGCATCAACAAAGATAAACAAGAATCAGTAGTAACCAAAGTAAGATAATACAGAAAAGGAAAATCAGTCTAAGTGTTGTGTGATCAAGATACTACCTAGTGCTGATGTACATTCTGTAAAAAGAAAGAAAAAAAGAAAGTTTTAAAAATTTCTAGAAAAATACCAAGTGGTAGAGGTGTGCTAACTCAGATTTCTCTCAAAATCCTCGTTTTGTGTCCCTGACAACGGCACCAAAAAGCTTGACGTGCGCTGAGGTGTGCTAAAAATATGGCAGTTTTTCTTTAACAATTTTAGCAACTTGAAGCTTTTAAATTTATAATACCAGATTTACTTGACAACTACCATTTCACCACGTTACACGGGCAAGTGCATCCATCGTGGGTAGTATAGTAGTGGTAAGTTGAATCGAGGTCGATCAGGACACAATGGAAAATGAGAGCTCCCAATACTCAACCTTTGTTAATGTTTAACCAGACTCTATCTTTTGGATTTTAGAAAATAAGTTAGTACTATATATATATATATATATATATATATATATATATATATATATATACTATATAATACATATTGGAGAGAGAAATTGAGGGTGTCTTAATTTTAAGACGCGTACAAACTGTAATGCACTGTGTACAAGTCTGTAATGCATAAAACATATTTTTCTCGCTGATAAACCCTAGGTATATAATGAAGATTTTCTCTCAGACGCCCTACCTTCTCACTACAGCCTCTCTCTCGCTCTCCCGTGAAAACCCTAATCGGCTAAAAATAGCCTTCCGTCTTTCCTCCTGTCGCCGTCAGACGGGCTTCGCCGGTGACCCTGAGCACATATCCGTCGCCTCATCGCCAGAATTCGGGTTTAAGGTTTGTTTATTGATTAACTGTTGTTTGACTTTCGATTTTGATTCAGGTTTTGACCTTTGTTTGAGTTCAGTTTTAAGGTTTGTTTCTTGATTCATTGTTTCTTAATTCACTGTTGTTTGACTTCCCATTTTTATTCAGATTTTTTATTTTGAACCCATGCAGGTTCGGAGTGAATGTGGTCCGACCACCGCTGTTGCGCTCCATGCCGACACACGACTTTATTTGGTTCTTAATTCTCGATTTAAGGTGTGATTACTTTCTGATTTTCGAACTTCTGTATGCGATCACAAAACATAAATTGAATCCGATTTGAAATTCTGGAAAATGGGGCTAAGTTAGGTCATTAGGGTTATTAGAGGAAGAAGATAAACTGTTGTCCCTCATTATTTTAGGTTTACAGATCTAACCACTTCTATTAATTCCTGTACCAGTATGAATCAATCATAAATATTTGACATGCTGCTGTGTCTTTTATTTAAGTTGAAACATACACGTATTATGGATCCTTGATTGAAAGCTTTAGCAGCATGTATAAGTATAAATCTGAACTTGCTGAACATGATTAAATTCTAGCTGGATAATTCTTTTAATTTTTTTCAAATTCTTTTGTAGATTTATATGCTTTGAGAAGATATGTTCATGCTAAAGACCAACTACAGGATTAACTTCTTGGTAATGAACCTGGTGTAATAATGCACTATATTGAAAATGTTGCTGATGATGACGAAGAAGATGAAGAAAAGAGCCCACAAAGGACTCACGCAAATAAAACCTTTTTCTTGGGTCATGAGGTAAGATTAATGTTTTTTCTTGTGAAGTTTTTCTATCATAATGTATTCTATAAAATGTGACTGTAATTTTTTTTCTTCTTCAGGTTCCAACGGAATTGTTGTTGTTTGAGATTACTGCATTTAGTGGTGTGGTTTCATGGGAATGAGATGGAGCTCTGAGGAATCTAACCAGGATATTTACTATCAAGTACATTTGATGATTATTATGAAATGTTTCAACACCTATATCTAATTATCTCATGTTTGTCTTCCTTACAGATCATCGACAGGCCAACTCAAATCCATCGGTTCATTTCAAGAGACTATACAACCACAATGAGTATTAGATTGCATAAATGATTAAATGCATGACTCATACTACCAACTGAAGAGTACATGGTTGGAAAGTAGGTTTTTCTAAAACCATCACTTTTATTTGAGTTCCACCAATTCTTGATATTCTTGTAGCATATTTTAACATTTTGAGTTAATTAGGGTTCTAGCACCACAT
The DNA here is from genome assembly GCA_039602395.1 of Deinandra increscens subsp. villosa. Taxonomy (NCBI): domain Eukaryota; kingdom Viridiplantae; phylum Streptophyta; class Magnoliopsida; order Asterales; family Asteraceae; genus Deinandra; species Deinandra increscens. Next base: position 14,586 of record JBCNJP010005606.1, read on the forward strand.
TTGTCACCATCTGTTGACAATGAAGTGGCGGGTAGTTTTGAAATTAAGAAGTGGGAAACAATCACACTTTGGTTTTGGGTCAGTATACGAAACCTAACATCAATACTATGGCATTTTGTTACTTCTAACTTTGATATCATATCTTAATATGTAGTTTTGGTGTTCTTGAGGATGATTTCAGTTCGTCGGGTTTGAATTTGTGTTTGATAATTGTTTGTTTGATTCTAGAAGTCGGAACAGATTTTATTTCATGTTTGTGATTATGTTCTTCATTTTGTGTTCGATTTCATCAGTTTTTGATACTGTTTCTCATTGTTAGCTCTTGAGATTGGAAGGCGAAGCTGTTGTTGGTTTGTTTGATTATGTTGAAGACTGTATTCCTGATTATGTTGCTTTCTTCTTGATTATAGTAACTTGAAGTGTGGCTAAGGAAATTTGCGATCAACAAAATGATGAGCGGAACACTCAGGTAATGTGTTGTATGTATTTTTTAACAGCAAGGTGTGCTTTTCTTTTTTAAGTTTCGTGTGCTAGACTTACTATGTTTGGAAGTTCTTGCTCTAGATATATCCTTTCCAAATTTGGCAGTTTTATTTATTACAATGTTTGGCTGAATTTGTGATGCAGGTTGGCCTGCTTGGTTCATGTTTTATGTTTGTATAACTTTGGTTGATTGGGATGTTTTGTGTACTAATTTCTTTCATGTTTTTAATTCAGGATTTCTCATTTTCCCCTTTGCTTATGGAAGTCAAAATCGCAAAGAAGGTTAGATAATCATGTTTTTATGATTATCCACTTATCTTTTATATTCTGACATTTAAACTCCAACTTTAGAATTTTAATTGTTGGTTGTATTTACCCTACTTTTCAACCTTACTCAATATGGGGCTGTTGTAGTCACAACTAACAACAATGGTGAAGTGGAAGCTTCCTGCATCTTAAATGTAGTTCTATTGACCTATAATAATAGTATTTAATATAATTGTAGTTTCCAGGTGTGAGCTTTGGCATCCGACATGTCTTCCGATTATGAGCTTTGGCATCCGGCATGTCTTCCGATTGTGAGCTTTGGCATACTTCAATCTCCAAAGACAGACTTCGCCAATCAGGTTGGTATACTATTTTATGGATGTTTACAAATTGAGTCATAATTAATCATTTCTGATCACGTCGGGCAGGTTGGGTAATGGGTCAGTCCAGTAATATTGCCTATTGGTGTTGTTTAAATGACTTAGGTCAGGTTCAGAACATTTTCTGTCCAAAACATTGAGAAATCTATCAATGATTACTGTCAAATATGATTAAAAATACCATTATCTTTTGTAAAAGAAATCATCTATTTGGTTTGTAAGTATTGAATGTGAACATGTTACTAGCTAGAAAATGGTTCAATTGCTTTATGTTAAGTACAAATTTGTCGCTTCTTTTACATTACCTTTTCTTTATAATTATGCAGCAATCACACTAAATGAAACACCCGGGATTGATCTGTTATTTGCTTCAAAATACATCAAATATCCGATATATTATATGAGATGTTAAGGATCATTTCATTCCTTGACATAATAGAATACTACAGTTTTTATTTATTCCTTGACATGATAGAATACTACAGTTTTTATTTAGTTATTTATTTTTTTTTAAATTTTTTTATGAAAATTGAAGTTCACTTAAGTGGAGAGACATGTAGGCTGTTTTGTCAAATGCGTAATGAATAAAAACTCCATACGTCAACAATTTATGACTAATATGTTCTATGTTTATGTTATCTCACATTATTATTTGTTGTTGATTTGCCTGGGATTCATAGGTTTTTTGTTTTCGCTACTATGTGCAAAGGTAAGTGAAATGGTGTTTGGAAGGTCATTTTTTTTTCATTGTAGTTTCTCTATAAAAAAATACCTCCGTACAGCTATGTTTGGGCTGGGTTGTTTTTCTTTGGATGATTATTAACAAGTTGTTTGTTATACATTAAGGTTTTGGTTTTGATCGTGTCAAGAGGCTTCTTAGTAGCAACCTGGTAATCCTCTTCATAGATAATTTATCCTTGAAATATGTAACATCAAATCAATTATTCTTATGGATCTTTTTTGTAATTTTTCTTATTTGTATTGTTGTGATGCAACACCTGCACCCATCAAGGATTGTTGCAAAGTCATAGAGGCACTTGGGTCTAGCTACTTGATGCTTTCAAGGAACCGTATGTATGCTCTCCCTAACATAATTTGCTGTGCTTTACTTCCCTGGTAAAGTAGTTGGAGTGTAATATACTAATATTCATCAACAAATAGTTTTGAACTTATCACAATTTTGTATGCTGGAGTCTAACATGTCAAGTTCTTAAAAGGTTCTTGATGCTTTTAAGATTCAAATGCTTTCTAAATCTAATTAAAAAGTTGTCAGCTTATGATCTAGCCGTACAACTTACAGGTATTGTGTTGTTGATAAGATATAATATATCATGAGATAATTGAAAAACTAACATAAAACAAGTATAGTGTTGTTGATCGTCGCCCCGGACGCGCGAATAGAAGACAAATAACATGCTATAAATCATCGCCCGCATGTATCTCATTATGAATTCTTAACCGGGAACTCGCATGTATCTCATTATGAATTCTTAACCGGCCACATCGTGCTAAAGGAAACGATAGTGCGATGGAAATTCTCGCTATAAATTGGGTAGATAAGTTATTTGTTTGAGTTCTACAAGGGTAGATAAGTTAAATCGGTGATACAAATGAGAAAACTAACAGACATACAATGGAAAATATATCACGAGAACATTGATAAACTAACAAAAAGAAAGTACCACGTTGGTTGATGCCGTCAACGAATTAGTGGACTTCTATCTTACAACTCATTTGGTTTTAAATTACTATGTTTGTGACTAATATATATTTCAATTCGAGTGTTTGCTGTTATTTGATTGAGTTCTAAAAAAACGAATACCTCGATGTAAATTGTCGTGCCGCCATAACAAACGAACAGAAGACGAATAACACGCTATACACTGTCGCCGCCGCAACGCGCGGGCATACGGCTAGTATATATATATATATATATATATATATATATGTATATATATAGATATATAGATAAATAAAATTGGTTTTGAGATTTAAGTAGTGTAGGACCGTTATTAGTTAGAGTTAAACTAAAATAAAGCCCTTTACTCGCAAATATAACCCTGCGGAATTAAAGTTATATTTCACTTTACTTAAGCAATATTTAGTTCTTGTGTATAATGTAAATGCTTGATTTGCAGAAAGATAGTAACAACAAAGTATCAAATGCTCGACACTATTTGCATTAACTCAAAGCTACACTATTATAAGTTGTTCAAGGTTATGTGTACTGAGAGCTAACTATGCTATATATAGTGCTGATGAGATCAATGACAGCCATTGATCTCATGCGATCTAATCTAGACCGTAAACTAAAAATTCAAATACAAACTACCAAAAGAATAAACATCGGCAATTGGAATATCTTGCGTGTTTGCAGCAACATACTACTTTAGGAGAGCGGCTTGAATCAGATATAGAAGCATACGAGAAGCTTTTGCAGGATTGGACTTGCTGAAAAGACATCTCAGGAAAAGTCCGGTTGAACTCATTATCTGGTGGATAATCGAGTTCACCTGGAATATTCGCTAAAAGACAAAAGTGCTTCTTTCCGCTTGAACTGCCAGTTCCGCTTGAAGTGAGAATTCCGCTTCAACTTCAACTTCAGCCGGAACATAACAAAATTGGCATTCAGCCGGAAATCTTCCAAGCGCAATATTCCTTACAATCTCCCCCTAAGCTGATGCTGTCAAATTCCAATGTTTATCTTCAAAAATTGACTTGTACCCAAAAATCTTCTTCTCCTTATCCTACTTGTCAGTGGTTCTGATGTTGGCATCAAGGTTTTGAGACAGCTCTTTTGAGTTTGTTTTGGTCACCTTCACATGCTTGAAAGATTCCCATTCCATTTCGCTTCATTCTTTCTTGAACAGAAATGGACTCATGAACTGTGAAGGTGCCATCGGCTCTGTGAACATAAAAGAGCTTCTCTTCCTCTTCCCAAATGATAAACTTTATTTCACTTGCAGGCTCTTCTTCTTCTTCTTCTTCTTCTTCTTCTTCTTCTTCTTCTTCTTCTTCTTCTGCTGAATCATCATCTAAATTGCTTCTGTAGAACACTCCGCAGTCCAGCTCAGTTGGCTCAATGACAAGCCTTAACATGTGCTCAGCTCTTAAAGGACTTAGAATCTCTCTAAGCTTCAGAATGATGTCTGTCATTTGCAGCAAAGTAAGATATGTGGTGGCCTTATGAACATTTACCACTTGAGTTGTGCCATTTGCCAACTTGAAGGTGAAATCAAAGGTGGCTTCATCCACTGTCCAACCCACAATCTGCCTCTTTCTGGGTGGAGCTTTTCTTTTCTGCCTTTGATCTCTTTTGTTCTTGGCATGCATCATTTTCCTTTTTCTTATCATCCTTTGTTCATCAGAATCATTTGCAGATTCTTGCACAATAGGTCTCTTGCCTTTGTCAGATGATGAAGAAGGGCCAGTTTGAGCTTCAGTAGGTTTGGTGATGGTGGTAGAAGGTTCATTTATGGTGAGAGGAGGTATGGAGGTTTGTGTTGGTGGTTTAATAGCTTCTGGTGTGGGACTTGAAGGTGGAGTAAGTGGGAAAATGTCAGAAAAATCCATGGTAGGTGGAGGCTTCTTCTTGAGGGGAATGATGGGTGTAAAGTTATATGTTCTGTATACGGGGTTGGCGAGCTTGGTGGCTACTTTCTTGGAGATGGAGGGTGGTTTGTAGGGTGTGATGGCAAGAGACTGTAGAATTGATGGAACAGTTGTAGGTATGGGGTTTGGGTTGTAAATGAAGGAGGGTGGAGGTTGTACATCTGCAACATTAGTAAATTCAGGTTTAACATTTACATTTGTTGTTGTACCTGAGATGAGCTCTGAAGGTGAAGGCATCACCAAGTTAGGATTAACAGCAGTTATCTCTCCTTTAAGCTCATAAAAGATTGTATCAATTAAGCTGCACAGTTCCCTAACTGCATCTGAGCTACCTCTTCCTATGTCTTCAAGTTTCTAACCACAAGAGCCCTTTGTACCTTTTTCAATAGAATGTAATTCTCATCATTCTTTGTCAACCTGGTAGGCAATTGAGAGGCAATGGAAATCAACCTCTGCCTATCAGTTCCAGTCACTGCATCCAAATTGTAATCCTTTAGTCTCCAGTTGAAAGATCTTGTTTTAGATTCTTCAAGAAAGTTCTCAAACACTCCATTTTGCAGATACAGATCATATTCCTCTTGAAGTTCTTTGGCTAGCCTTTCATCTTCTGCTGTCCTTTTGGTATTTTCCACCATTTTCACTATAGCCTCAGCTTCAGGAGTCTGAACCACCTGTTGAATGGTTTTTGGAATATCAGTTTGAATAGGTGTTTCCGCTTGAACTGGTTCTGAGCTCCTTAAGGCTATCAAAGTTTTGGCTATGTCTTCTGCTCCTTCACCTCTTTGTTCTTCCGGTTGAGTTTCCGGTTGAACTTCCGGTTGAACATGAATTTGGCCTTTAGTCACCACCTAAGGTTTGGTGACTTCAGGTTCTTGTCAGCTATTTCCAACACATCAGTGCCTTCTCCTTCACCAATCAAATTTTCATCTCCTCCTTCAGTCACTAAAGCAACTGCAACAGTTGCAGTGTTTCCTACCACTTGATCGCTGGCTATTTCAGCCGAAAAGATAACATCTTTGAGAAGTGTTGTGATCATGTTTATGTGCTCAGGGAGAGAACCAACGATCAGCATGGTTGACTGTACAAGCTCAGTGAGGTTGGGGTCCTCAAAAGGAGAAATAGCAATCAGTAGACTGCATTTCATGTTCACCCAACTTTCTTCTACAGTGAAGGGATTGACACCAATTCTTTCACAAGTTGTGGCTCTAACTTCAGCCGGTATCCTCTCAGCTTCTTCAATTTCAGTTATAACAGGCCTTGAGGGCATCTTCTCCCCCAATTTGACAGTATCAGCTTCATCAGCAATAACAGCTTCATCAGCTTCTCTGATAGGGTTTGAAGGACCTGCTTCAGTGCTTGTAGGATCAGCTTTCACCAAATGAGCAACAGTTGCATTTAAATGATCAACCTGTGCTTGGAGAGAAAGGTACAATTTCGTCAATTCAGGTAGTGTATAACTGTCCTCAACTGGCTTTTAACCAGTATCCTTGGACAAAACCAAGCTATCAATCCTAGATTGATCAGCAGTGGTACCCACGGCTTCTTGGCACCAGGGATTCTCTTCATCTGTTTCAGCAACCCTTGGATCCAATAAAGGACTTCTAGGTGCTGATTCAGAGAAGATTGCCGCAGATTGGGTCTTATTGATGTTACTGCTGACACCAAGATCCAGTGGGGATCCTTGGGCAGCAGCAGCCCCTTCTGCATGAATCTCTTCAGATCTCCTGAGATTCACCTCCGGTGAGGAGTGGGGGTTCAATGCAACAGGGTCCTGGTTCATCGGTATGTTCTCCTGTAATAAGGTTGGTGAGTTAATAACACCCTCATTTGACCCAAGAATGGGTGCATTGTCACTCCTAGGTGATAGGGGATGTAGGGGTGAAAAGTGTTCAGATGGGGATTGTGCATCTGCTTCTAATGACTCCCCCTCAAATCAAGGTTCATCCCTAAGAGAGAATCCCAATTTAACCAGTTTCCGTTTAGGCTTTTTGCCTTGAACGGGGTTGAGAAGCTTCGGGTTGGTTGGTGGGACTAGGTGGAGGAGACCTAGTAACCACATTTCTCTGTCTTTTAAAAATGACAAGAGGTGAGGTTGATGATGAGGTGGTAGTGGTAGTGATTGTGGAAGCTTTCCTCTTTCTGGATTGAAAAGTTTTAAGAGTAGAGGAAGCTGGGACAGATGTGTGTTCAGAAGCTATAGGGTTTATAGCTCTGTCATCTTGAGCATGGGGCTCAGTTGCTGCTACAGTTTCCGAGTGAACCTGAAAATGCGTGAGCATCGGATCGTCTACTCGATCTAGCTAATCGGACATCAAAATGTAATTAACCGATTGTTTTATTGATCAACGAAGAACAATTACAATCAGTAAACACTTAGAAATGGACTCAGAGAGTACACACTCAAAAACACACACTTAAGATATCTCGCACACTCAGATCTACACAAATACAAAGATCAATCACATATATATACCCGCTGGTCCGAGCTTCGGCCGAACCTCAGATTCGGCCAGTCCGAACTTCAGGTTCGGACCTAGTTCGGCCAGACCTAGTTTGACATGATCTTGTACTTTGTTTGATACTTCACACGACGCACATATCAGGTATCAACAAACTCCCCCTCGTCGTGTGCAGTATCCCTTCAATATCATCAACTTTGTATCTTCAATCAAGCTCCCCCTCAAGTGTAGAATCCGTTCGTTCAATAAAATGAAACTTCAAACAAACTTCTCCTAAACTTGATCGTAAATTGATCTTGAATACTTGATGACATTTTAGTGTATCTCTGGTCTTTCATCAACATCTTCAGAAGACTTGAAGTTGTGATAACATGCACATAGCAACCTGTTCAAACAGTTAAAATAATACTTGGCGCAAAACATCTCTTCGAGACTCCAAGATATGATTTTTTAAAATGATGTGTATCACGTGTTGATCAGATCGAAAATAAAGCAGAAACAAAATCTTTTTGATTTTTCAAAAATAATGCTAAAACATACCGAATATCTTTTTGTGCTTTTCTGAAATGATAATGAAATTGCAATACAGAATCAAACACTATTTTTGGTATGAGAAAGATCACTATATGGGATCATATTGAACATAACGCACTGAACTGCATTTCAATTTCAATTAATCGAAGCACATAAGTCAAGCTGATTGCTGGTATAATTTGTCCAACTTAAACTCAGACAGAATCATACTCATAACATCTGGATATGTTAAGGTATTGACTAGATTTGCATTGACCAGTGTATCCCACACTATCAGACATAATCAGACATTTTCAGCTTTTCTTTTCTTTTCCTTTTTGTGTGACAGCACTTGTGATTTTTCACAATGCATAATATTTTCATGATATAGTCAACCGTGTTCCATGCAAAAAGAAATAAGAACGTATAATCGTCTACCTTAAGGTCGATCTTTCGATACGCAGATAAGGCCTCGGATTTAACAAAATAAGAAAATAAAACAAGTTAAAATTGTATAACCCAACAACAATCAGGTCGGTACTCCCGTACACGCAGAGAAAGTCCGATGAGTTATACGAAACACCAAAGAAAATAAAGCAGAACGTCAAACGAACAACAATCAGGTCGATCTTTCGATACGCAAAGAAAGTCCGATCGTTTGACAAAATAAAGAAAATAAAACAAGTTTAAATCTTTGCAAAATGAACACATGTATACACAGTGACTTCTCATTTTGACTTTCACACTTATTTTTCTTTTTGTGTCATGAAATATGCATCAAGATGTTATCCACATGGTCAAGCCATTAGTATTTAGTGAATATCACATCTGAAAACTTTCTGATTTGCCGAGCCTGCCAAGCATATCAAACAATGATCTTATGGCCCTTTCATCTACTCTACCCATGAGTCAGATACGTAAGCCAATGTACCATCATTTCCCAATGATCAATTTCTCACAATTTTATATATTTGGCATGTATTCACCTTCCTTCATTATATATTTGGCATGTATTCACTTTCTCCCCTTAACATGCATTTTCTCAATTACTCCCCCTTACTTACAATTCTCCCCCTTAAAATGAAAACTCTATTTTTGGATTTTCATTTTACACAAAAACGAGACACTATGTTTGAGTTTTTGAGAAAAAACTTGTAAGCAAAGAAAATTGATCAATCAACACGGATATTTTTCAGTTTTAAAAATCAGAATTTGCAGATTAGAAAGATGTAACAGGAAATTTAAATTAAGCAGAAAACTCCTCCATCAACAACTTTTGCAATCGTCGATAGGTCTTCTAGAAGTACCTGCACACTGGTTAAACTAATTAGTCCAAAAATGACCCGAAGCGGATCGCTTCTGGTCGACCAGTGTCCTTGTTTTGCTTAGAAACCACCTTAGGTTTCCATTGTTGTTGTTTTGGTAAGTCAGTTCTTGATGAAGCAATCACAGGTGACTGTGATGGGGAAACTACATTTTGAACTTTTGAAAACATTGGAACAAAACGCTTTTGTTTATGATAAAATGTAGACTCATCTTCATCAAAAACTCTGCCTTGTTCATCAAAGAACTTTGTGGTGGCAGGTTTACCAAAAACTGATTTCTTGTGAAATCTTTGGGGTGAATCAGCAGGTAATGGACAATCATTTGCCAGATGCCCTGGACGACGACAAATATAACAAATTCTTGTCGTTTTATCCCATCGGTGATGTACCTGCGAAGAACACACATGAATATCTCTAACATGATCAGAATGAGAATCATATACCTGATGCCTGTGATCATGTACCCATTTAGATGTAGGGCTTAGAGATTGAGAACTTTCAGAAGAAATGGTTGTTTTCACAAAGACCTCAGCAATCTTCCGAGCATCAACACAATGAAGTGGAAATTCTTTGTCAGAAAATAATTGATCCGAACCCTTGAGTTTGTAAAACCGCTCGGGTTGAATTTTATCAGCTTGAAAAACGTCCTTCTTCACTTGCTTCATCTTTAATTTCTTCAAATCTTGAGATGATAATGCTGGAACCTTCTCAGCTTTGTTTTGCATCCTGTGAAAACCCAATCCTTCATGTTTTTCAGAAATCTTCTCCTCAGAAGAACAATGTCCATGCTTTGCTAATCGAGAAAATTCAGCTTTTACTTCAGTAACATTCTTTTGATCATAAAAGATCTGTTCATCAAACTCAGGTTGAGACAGAATCTTGTCACTAGAAGTAGCTGATGTCTCATTATCAGCAGAAGATGAACCAGTCACAAACTTTGGTGCAGGAGAAACCCCAGATTTCTTTTCCTTCTTTTTCTTATGCTTCCTGTTCTTCTTCTTCAGCACAACTTTCTCATCCTCAGCAGTAGATGACGAAACCTTTGAATAATCAAATTCGTCAAGTTGTTCCTTCACTTCTTTGACAGCTTCTTTGATAGGAGCAGGGGGTGATGCAGTCATATCAAACATTTTCTCAAAATTCGCATCAATTAGCTAAGAAGCTTGTGAAGACTTGAGAATTGGAAACATTGTTGAGCAACCTATTAGCATCAAGAACTTGAACTTTGAGATCAGAAATTTGCTGTTGAGCTTCTGCAAATTCCTTTTCTTTAGCAATCAAACCCTTCGCAACTTTGTGAGTTTCAAACTTTTGCATACGAAGATTGTCAAGTCCTTCATGTAACTCCTTTTTCAATTTATTCTCATTTCGCTTCTGAATTTCCAGATTTGCAGCTTGAACTTTGTTAACACTTACCAACTCACGCTTCTCATCCAACAACTTTTCCATATCAACCTGATATGCTTCAATTTTAGCATTTGAGTCTTCCACATTCCTTGTTAACAAATCAAGTTTGATTTTGGACTTGTCAAACAAATTCTGAAAATCATTAGCTGTATCCTCTGCTTCAGCCTTCCATTTCTTAACTTCTTGTACCAACTCATCCTTTTCTTCACAAAACTTTGCTCTAGCAGCTTCAACATCCCTTTTGTATTGTTTAGAGCTTTCCAAAATTTCAGTCAACATTTTGATCTCAGTAACCAAACACTCATTCTTCAAAAGCAACTCTTTCTCATTTGCCTTAGAAATCTTGAAAGACGAATTAATCACATCAAATTCCTCAGACAATTGTTGAAGTTTATTTGCCAACAAAGCATTTTCTTTCATTAAACTCTCCAGATTCTCAGCAGATTCATAAGAACTTGGAATTGAACTAGTATCGGAACTAGTTTCTGAACAAAAATCTTCTTGTTGATCATGAGTAACTATCAAAGCAGATGAATCATACCCAAACTGTTGACCCCAATCATATACACCATCATTTTGAGCCATTAAAGCTGTAGACTTGCTAGTATTACTAGTAGATGGTTGAGTAAAACCAGGCTTTGGTGATAGAGGAATACCAGACTTATTTGCATGTGCTTGTTGACAATCTTTAGCAAAATGTCCAAGCTGTGAACATTTGTAACACTTTAATTTGGACTTGTCAAAACCCAATTTATCACCAGAAATATTTCTCCCATGTTTCTTAAAGAATCTCTTAGATCTTTGACACAACATAGCATATTGCCAAGATACATCCAATTCGGTTAGTTGATCATCATCAAGAGCATCAAGATCCTCACTGGTTAACTTTGCATCAGCAACATTTTTGAGAATCAATCCAAAGGATGATGAAATCAATGCAGAAATCATTTTGGCACAATCATCTGTTGATTCAGCTGAAAAAGCATTTTGATTTGAAAATTTTGGAATTGTGAAATTGCAACCTCTTGAAGAATTATTATCAGAATTTCCTGAAACTCCAGCTATAAAGGCAACACTTGGTGCTGTATTCTGATTTGGTTTAGACTTTGAACTCATGCTTGCACTATTCTCACCATGATACAGTTCAGGATTCTGCAAAGTAGCAGTTGACTTCTTTGAGTTTAACATTTCCATTTCTCGAGCATGAAGTTTTCCAGTAAGCTCGTGAAATGTCAGTGTAGAGTAATCCTTGTCATGAGTGAGTAACAAAACATAGTTTTCCCATTTCTCTGGCAAAGCTTCCAAAATCTTTTCTTTCAAATCCGCATCGGTTTTCTCAATTCCAACAACCTTTAACTCACTAATCAAGTGTGACAACCTTGAAACAAGAGCAGTAATGTTTTCATTGTCATAATTTTGGAAATTATCAAATTCTTTGTTCAACACCTTCTTTCGACTCTTCTTGTAGTCATCATTACCCTCACATCTCGCTGATAACGCATCCCACAATTGCTTGGATTTCTTGCAGGTGCTGAATTGATGAAGCAACTCAGTAGGTAATGCCATCGTAAGATAACCATAAGCTTTTTGTTCAAGTTCGTATGATTTTCTTTCAGCAAGATCAAAAGTATGAACTTCTTTAAAATCTCTCGCATCAGTTGGGTGTTGATAAAGTTTCTTGAGAGGGATCCACAAATCAATATCATTTGTGCTTATGTAAGCGGCAAATCGTTTCTTCCAATTTTGATAATCTTCAAGCTTCAACAATTTGGGAACTTTCTGACTTGTTCCAATTTCGTTATCAAAATTCATCATGGTTTGCATCACACTTTGCATTGCAGCAAATGCTTGAAATTCCGACATCGTTGAAAATTTAGAATCTGATGACTGAACCTGCTCCGAACCTATCACAAACCTCCGAACTCTGTCCGAACCTAAAACCAAAGTCCGAACTCCGAAATAAACCCCGATCTGTCTCCGAACCTAGAGAAACTCCGAACACGTCCGAACGTCCTCCGAAGACTCACCGAACGAGGACCGAACTTCAAAGAACTCCGAACTCTGACCGAGACACCTCCGAACACTGACCGACTGTCCACCGACCTCGAGATTCGGAGCAGTTACTCCGAACCTGACCAGATGCCTCCGAACTTCGAACACATTTCCAAATACACGCGAAAAATGACTGATTTTGATGAAACTCGATACTGTGGACCAGAATAATCAGTAGGAAATGATTTAGAAGCAAATTTGACACAAAACGCACATAAAAAATGATTGAAAATATGTAATGAAACTCAAGAAATCTTCAAAAACGATCAAAAATCCAAAAATAGCAACCACAGATCAGTAGAGTGAACCAGAAAGCTCTGATACCACTTGAAAATGCG